>JANTPZ010115041.1:0-22208 GCA_025593235.1 Vachellia pachyceras
AATATTGTTTTTGTTATGAGAGAAAGCCGGAACATTACCAAATGTTCCAAGGTACAGATCCTTGTTCCCTGCAACACGGCCAATTCTAGCTTGCCACCTACCTTGTTGGTGATGCCTAACAGGATCAAGAGATTCAGTTTAATCATTTGCCAAGAGTTAGTTTCAAAGAGGATCTTAATAGCAGAAACTGGAATTTAAAATTTGAACCTTGTGACGCCCCTGTATATAGAAGCTCCCCTGGAAAATCCGCTACTTTTCCTGCATGAACGTGAAACGGAAAATCTCAACTCTCCGAAATACACAGAACAAGATTCAAACAGTTTCATACGGTTATATAACTCAGGCAAAAACCTTCGAAGTGAGGCAATAAATTCCTGCTTTGTTGCATGCTTCATCTCCTCCATTTCCTTTGCATAATTGGAAACCTGCAAATGGATACAGATTCAACGTCTCAATCCCATGCAACGTAACACGTTTCCATTGTATGAACAACGTTATTCGCACAGTTATCTCCAAATGAACTACGTAGGATTTTCATGCACTTGGGTGGCTATCATAAATCAAACACAACAGAGTATTGGAAAAAGATTCATTCATACAGGGAAGTTGGTGGTGGCAGTGGGGCCCCAGTACTTAAGGGCGGCCAAATCATAAGCTCTCGCGGCCTTGTCTTCTTTGTCATATCCACCTGACACGCACCCAAAAAGAAAACAATAAAAACAAATAGGAAAAATCATCAAAAAGACTGAAAATAGATTTTAAAAGCAATATGTAATGAAAATGACTGCAAGCATTTTTCTTACCCAGGTACACTGCAGGAAAGAGTCAAAAAAGACAAGTGACAGCCAGAAATTGCACCAAGCCACGTTAACATGCAAAAGGAAAAGCCAAAGAATATTTGATGAGATCAAAGGAATGGTTACAATTTTCTGCCAAAAATTTACTTTAGAAATCTTTAGAAAAAACACAAACGGCTAAAAAAAGAAAAGCATATCCATATGCATGCAAATGCAAAAATGGTGCATGCGCACAAATAACCTTTTCCCCATCCCTTTTCCTAGCTACAGAAAGCCTAAACCACTGGACAAGACCACCTCCTTGTTTACTACAACGCTCATTTCTCAGAGCAACAAAATAAATTAAGATAATAAATAAATTAACGCACAATAATTGATCTCACCTTTCGGAAACTGGAGGGAGGCGGTGCTTGACTTCATTAAATTAATACGATCTTACGTGATCATATAGTCAAATAGACATGTCACATCAGCATAAAATCGGCGGAAAAGAAGAAAAGAACCGCCGAATTGCCTATGCATATTAATACCACTTCTCCCACAGTGGCTCGTTTATTTATTTATTTAAAAAATTAAATGTGATTAGGCAGTGGGAAACAAGATCTAAGAAAATCCCGTGAGTATGTTTGCAGAATGTAGAGGACAGTAATGAGAGGGTAGAGGACAGAGTTAGCGTCAACAAGTTTCCACTCACAACAGTAGCGAACAAACCAAATAACTTGCAAGTACACTATTCAATGTTGGGTGGTGTGGTCAAACCCAGCCTTTAACTGGCGAATGGACGAGGGAAAAAAAGCAAAAGCAAAAGCAAAAGTTAAAGCCTCTCTTACCTCATGAACAAATATCTATTACCCTCAACACAGTGTTTTAGCCTCAAACGTGTCTGTACGTCTGATGTGAGATGAGGAAGTAGACAGAGATGGGTGTAAGAAGACAAAGGAAGCTAACCCACATAGAGGCAAAATGGCGGCACATCGGATCAAATCAATCAATTGGGAATTGAAAATTTTTTGCATGACAGTGAAATAAGTACTGCTACTCTATCATCAGTGTCAATCATGAATGGGCTGATATGAAAGAAACCCAGGTGTCCTCCTCCACTACATCTCAGTGCATGCAGCAATAAACCCTCTTTTCGGTGTCTCAGTGTCCCCCTCGTTCTTAATTTTTATCTTAATTCATTTTATTATCATCATGTGAGAGGGGGATGAGGGAAAAAAAATTGCACCTTGACGCCCTTTTCTGGCCTGACCCTCCCTCCTACAGCTGTTATCCCAGAGATGCGCTTCATATCTGCCCGTCCATCGGTGTCTGAATCCACACACAGAAAATAAATTCTTGTAAGGATGTGTCAAATGCCAGGTCAGGGTCTCCCATTTATGACTTTTGCTTGCTTTGAGTGTCTACACCGTAAACTAAGTAATCAGATTTACTATAATACAAACGAGAAATAGAAACCGACACGCCAAAAGGCCTTTTTGTGGGAAAAGAAAAGATCTCATGAGTGATAAAACAAACCAAGAAAGAATAACCCGTACCTTAAAGAAAGGGAAAAAAGAACGGAAATTTACCGGAAAAATACAAACTTGAAATGGAATCGTACTGTACCTGGTCACCCCTCTGTAAATCGAAGTTCTTTGGCCGAAAGTATCGGCTATCTTCTTGGAGCTATCGGAATCCACGGGAACAATGGCTGCTTTCTGATCGCCGCCAGCACATTGTGGGGTGATGGTGACTCCAAGGGACAGAGTCCCGGTGGAAGTGCCACTTGAGAAGGCCAGCTCGTTCCCGGACGAGTCAATCGAGTGAGCCGCAAACTCGCCGCCGGCGGCCTGAGTTTTGCCGATGGAGGCCGAGTCGTCCACTTCGGAGCCCGAGTTGGTCGAGAAAGCTTGGAACCCAGCGATGGCTTTCAGATCTTGGTGGTCGCTGAAGTAAGCCGCGGAGCCATGGTCGTAAATATGGGTCAGCGTCGACGAATCTTGGGTGTCCGTTTGGCTATCAGAGTAGCGCATAATAGACGACGAAGAATCGCCCAGAAAATCCTCCAGTTTTGGCACTGGCTGTTCCTGATGATTCTGTGGCTCCATAAAACCTGGGCCAAATGATGATTCCACCATGTTCTGGGCAGCTTCACTTTCTTTATTCTCGTTAAGCTCTACTTCTGTGTACAGCAGCTGAGGCTTAGGGTTCCCCCATCCTGCAAAGTAACAATGAAAAAGACGGAGCTTCAAAAACAAGTTTCTGCTGAAGGACGATGATACATATATACATTGAACTCAACTTCATTATATGTGATTTGCAAGAAAATGGAATAGAGATTAGTTAGTTTCAGTTCCAGTTCGGGGACCAGAAATGAAGCATCATTCTCTATCACCCATAACTGCACCAAAACTCTGCGACCTCTGGTTCAGAGTAAGTCAGCCACGATTGAGGTCATCATTAAAACTTTGGAAATCGGGACAAACATGTACAAGGAATGAATTTTTTTCTCTATTTCCAAGTAGAAATCAGTCCTATCTATTCAAAAACAAACAGAAGAATAGAAACCAGAAAGCTTCAGAGATTTCTCTCACGTGAGTCAAGGAAATCCGTGTTTGTTCATTAATATTACTCCACCCAGTGAGAGAAATACACTGAACACAACAAAACCAAAGCCATCTGATCGCACACTCACAGAGAAACCAATAATCGATGAAGATAAGAACTGAATGGCAGTATTATGCATCAGAGTCTTTTTACAGATCGCGTTACCATTGGCATAGAAGTTATCGACGAAGTAGTGAGAAGCAGCAGAAGCGGTGTCATATTGAAGATACTGCGAGTTGGTAGACCTCAGCATTTCCATCGGCGACAAAGAAAACGATAGCCAGTTACTAGCTCGAGCCATTGTTTGTTTACAAACTCTCTACTTTCACTGAACCTCTCAGCGACCTAACAACACAGATCGATCGCCCCGTTTTAAAAAACAAACAAAATAATCATAGATATGCTATAATCTGTACACAATAATAAAAGCTCGAAACTGAAATCACCTGCAGAGACTTGAGCGTTACCTACACCCAGTGAGCCAGAGCACAGTTTGGGTGTAAAAGAAAGAGAACGGTGTTTCGAAAGAAGAAATATGAGAATCACAAAGCTAAGCTGGCTGGGACAGAGGACAGTTTCTGATGACTTGGGGATTAAAAGAGGGGGAGGGAGTGGAAGAGTAAATATATGTGGAGGAAAAGTTTCCAGAAGGAAGATGCATGCAGTCTGAGATAAGAGTTATCATCAATGTACTATGAATATGATCGTTGACACTTGACAGTCACGGAGAGAGAAGGTTGAGAGAATCTAGGGGAAGAGAAGACGAAAGAGTGAACTTGGGCAGAAAGGGAAGGAGGGGAGGGGGAGGGTTATAGTGGGAGAGAAGAGCGGTTACTGGTGCCAACCGGCTTAAGACCAGAGCGGTGAGTTGTGGTCAATAAAGGGGGACACAGAGAAACCAATATGGTGAAATAAAATTAATTAAACAAAATCGGAATTAAAAATGGATTAAGTGTTTTGTTTGGGAGAGAGAAGAAAAAATGGATAGAAGCGACTTTTGGGTCTGGGGCGAAGGAAAATTGTCTGAAACAGGCTCGCGAAAGATCCGGGCTGGCCGAAAATTGAAGAATTTGTTAGGTTTCGCTTCGTTGTAGCCCAATTTACCGAAATGCCCTCACTGCCTCTCTTGCTTAAAACAATGAGGAATATAAAATATAATAATACTCCTCCTGTCACTTCCTCGGTTGAAAAAATTTAGCTAAGTGATTTGGACTAACGTGAGTTATGTTAGTTGATTTTCCACGATAAATCGGAAGAATTGGTGATAAAAACTCATTGTTATATTAACTGTACAATGATATATAATGAATTTAAGGATGTGGTTGAAAAATACTTTTACATAAATTAAGATAAATAATGAAAAAAATTATTTTATTTTAAAAAAAACACTGTTCAGTACTTTTAAAAAGTAAATAAATTTTTTTAAATAAGCACATTGTTAGACGAGGCCAAACCCAAAAGAAACAGGTGGTTCAGTTTTTCACACACCTGGCTTCATGCACATCTCTTTCGTTACGATATGCTTCAGTGGGGTCCGGCTCGAAGGGATCCACTGATCCAATTTGTCCCACCCCTCAGCCCGCACTCCAAATCCAAACCACAATCAAATTTCCTATAACTATAGCATCGTAAATTAAAACAATCACTGTAGTAAAATATGTTATGCAAAATTAGTTATGTGAATCGCTTTAATGAAGAAATTGAGGTCCCTTCCTTTTTCAAATTAAACGGGTCTTTATTTGTATGGCTGCTATTGGCCAATGGACAGTGCCTGCATATAAATAAATGCTTTTGTTAATGTAAGAAGTTAGATGGCGATTTTGAAGTAGCATGGTTTAAGATAAGCTACGCCATTATCATTATTTGATTGCTCAAATACATGATAACATGGTTCAACATATATGGGTTGATGGTACGAGGAAAGTTATGTATCATTCATCGTTGTTGTAAATGAAATGGTTTCTTGTGATTTTTAAATACTGTATGTAAATAGCTGTAAAGGTTTAGAAGAGTTTTGAGAATTTATTCATATAAACTTTATTATTTCAAAAAATCTATACGCTAAAATTTGATCAAAGAATCTCATATGGTAAAAATAAATAAATGTATCTAGGTACTGGCAAACTCAAAACCATAGGAGAAATGTAACTGTTATGGCCCTAAGAAATGGATTTAATCAAGAAATGCTCTTATTAATTCCTTTCAACATGAAGATACATATGCCAACGAACAAAAGGAATAAGAGAAATATTATATGCCTCACGTAAATAAGACCTTGATGACAATAATATAAAAAAAACTCGTGAGAGAAGCCAATTCCGGCAAGCAAAACATCAGCTGGTACTACCCACAAACGTTGGAGCGCAGTGGTCAGTACGGCTGACACCCCCTAAAGGTTGAGAGTTCGATCCCTGGAAGCAACATTTGGGGTAGAGATAACACACCTTTGGTGCAAAGCACCTTAAAGGGGTGTGTCACGTGTTTTCCTCGCTCCGGATTAGTCGGTTACCCTGGGTTACCTGGTCCAGTTGAAAGAAGGCAAGGGACTCAGGAAAAAGTGTCGGATACCAGAGGGTTCCGAGTGTGGGCCAAATGGCCCATTTACTTATTGTTCACCAAAAAGTTTTATATTTTTCTTGAAGTTTACGACTTAACCTGTTTCAATTTCTATTAAAAAAATAAGGGAGTGCTATTTTTGAAGTAGCTAATATAGTTAATCCGTGAATAAATTGATTAGGGGAGTGAAATTCCAAGATTGAATCTAATCCACGAACGGAGGCTATTCCAGTAATTAAACACCATACAACTGTTAAGATATATTTATGGACTACCGAGACAAATAGGATTTTAAATAAAAATTAAAAAAATACAATTAGTAATAAAAGAGGGAAATTAGTTTTGTTAATAAGGGGTTAAGGGGAGGATTATATATAGAAATGACTAGCGAGAGGCCCTATTTTGTGTTGGAGAGCGTGTGGAGCAGAGAAGAGCGTGAAAGGGGGAGCAGCGTGGCCGGTCAATGTGGGGCTTTTCAGTGGTTAAATTATTTTTTTATTTAAAAATGTAACTTCATTCGATTCATTCATATTTTTAAAAAAACAATCATGTCAGTGTTGAAAATTTTAAGTTTTTTATTAAATAACATGTTGAGTTAAATGTCTTTTTTAAACTTTGCTTTGAAAGGTTATCTGAATTATTAGCAGTATTGATTTGATATTTTAATTTTTATATTTTCCTCCTCAGTTTAAGGCATGTTTGCCGCAACTTTACAAAATTACGTTTATAGATAAATTTTTTTATATATTTACTCTGTAATTTTTTAATCGCTTTGTAAAAACAACTTACACTACCACACCACACCCTGATCTTGTTGGCACATGGACAAGACTACATGGAATATCAAGTGCTGCAGAACAAGAATATTATTAAATTTAATTCGTATAACTTGTTCATTGATTTAAGTCAGTGAAGATAGAAATAAGATGAAATTTGAAATATTAATTCAAAAATAATAAGTTTGTTTGACGGAGAGTTTGGAAAAGTCAAACGTTCGTTCAATAATATTTTTCTATAAGATGAGATAATCTCCTTCACATATTTATCTCGACTTACGTAAAAATACTTCTTCTACGTGTTTTCAAACCGTTTTTAGAAACGTAATAAAGGGAGGGGAACAATAGCGGGGGGAGGGTGGCAATGGATACGCATTATCATCTGCGATTGGTTCCACTTCCACTCCTACATATCTCCATCTCACTCTTTTAAAAAAAAAAAACAAAGGAATACCACAAAACCAAAGCATATTATAACTTATAAGCATATGAGTTGCGATAAAAAGGAAAACGAGATTAATAGGTGGTTAAAAAGTTATTTTGAGAACAACTTTTATAGAATTTGAGATAAAATTTATGTTTAGGATAATAATTTTTACAGATTTTTAGTCAAAATTTATGTTTTCTAAAGTTATTGTGCTTATGAAGTTTTGGTTTTTACGGATTCCAATGTAAAAAGTATGTATGAAAGAGAAAAGAGAAATAAAAAAAAGTAGGAAATATAAAATTTATTAGAAGAGATGGTGCGATTTGATAAGAAAATAACTTTTCAAAACATAGGTTTCAAACCGAGGTTTTGTATCTAAAATAATTTTTTTGAAAAACGTGAGTACTTGGACAATACCTAAGTTTTGGAGTAAAACCTAGATTTTGAAATTAAATCCAGGTTCTATAAAATGAAACCAAACAAGTTCTAAGCTGTAGTCGTTGTCCCCCTTTACTCAGCACCAACTCGTGTTTACACGTGACTTGTAGATGTGCGAAGTGTCATTGAATCGATCAAATGAACTGAGTTATGATGTTATGAATTTGAAATTTATTAAGCATTGTTAAATCAACCTAATCCTCTAAGGCTTGCCATGGCTATCTTTTTTTATCCCTCTCTCGAATTTTTTTGTTGATTCTGTTGCATACGTCGGTTAAGGAGGAGGCGCGTATGTATTTGTTTAGCTAACCTTCTTAATATAATTAAATTAAATAAATAGACATTACGTCAAAGATTTGAACGTGGGTTATGCTGCGTGTTTACAACTAAGATGGTGTTGAGGAAGTTTCTAAACACCTCAAACGCACATTTAACAATGTTTTTCTGTAAATTAAAATAATTTCCTTCACACATTTATATCATAAATAGTAAAAGCATTTATCTAACGATTTCCCAAACCGGCCCCAAGCTAAAAAAGACCCATTTTTGAAGTAAAAATATCCTCATCTATCCATTAACGGATACATTTGGAAATGCGGTAAAGAAATACTTACGCAAATTGAGGTAAATATATGAATGAAATTATATCGTTTTAAAAAAAACACTGTTCAATATATATTTATACCATACAAGCGTTGAGTCAAATATGCTCACTATCGTTTTGATCCATATTTCTGGACCGTACAAATGTGGAGTCAAATATCTCATTGTTTGAACTGTTAGTTCATCTTATGTAATTGAGATAGTTTTTACTTATGAAAAGGTATTTATGGGAGTGCCTACTGTTCTAAGAAATTTAAAAAATGAGATACTCCATCTAGTGTCTATTATAAGATACCTAAAATGTTTCTTTAGCCATTGACATAAATCATTCAGAGAGTTATTAATATTTATTTGATCAATTTCATTTTGAACTAATGTTCGAATGTGACTCTTCATGTTTTCCAATATCATTTAAAACCTTGTATCAATAAAGGCGGAGTTGGAACATTTCATTGATTTGATAAAGATTTATGAATCAACTGTTATTTATTAGTTCGTGTAAATTAGATGAAATTAACCAGTATTATACTCATAAGGATCATAGAGAATATTCTTAAATTAAAAAAAAAAGAAGCAGAAAACACATATTTAGGCTAGCCCGATTGGATAAAACATGAAGCCAAAGAGCTGTCCGGCAGTAGATTGCAACTTGTGACCAGTGTGATTAATTTCTCATTTACTTCAACTAACATAGAAAAGATACACAGATGGGGCATATGAAGGGGGATTAATTAACGTATCTCTAAGCTTCAATCAAAGATTTCAAAGCCTGACTTTGCTGAAACCACACAACTCTGCTATAAATATTCCAGCGAGTCTGTACATATACGCACACGATAAGATTCCCTGCAACTGCAAGTGAATAAGCCGATTTTACTTACGTCGGTGAGATTGCAATACTTGACCTTTACCCAATCAAACTGGGTCCCTCTTCTTATTTTTAACAGTGCGCCCAGAGTCGTATCACTCATTCTGTATCATTCAATATTGACAGAGGTTATATACATACCTATATATATACATGTCTGTGACTAACTTTGTAGTTTGATTTCTTTATTCGAAGTTAATCTTGTATGAATAATGAGATGAGTACAGTATCTATATATCGACAGTTCGCATTTGTGCTTCAGTGCTGGTTTGGGAGATCGTTTGATAACAATTTTTACGGAATTCTAAATAAAATCTAAATTTTAAAAAATAGTTTTGGGAGACTAGTTTTTACAGATTTTGAGATAAAACCTATGTTTTGAAATATAATTATGTTTGGAAAGCTATTGACTTTTATAGAGTTAAAGGCAAAAAAGTAATATAAGTTAGAAAGAGAAAAGAGAAAGAAGAACATATAAAAAAGAAAATTTATTAGGAGAAAATGTGTGATTTGACAAGAAAATAGATTTTCCAAACATACGTTTTAAACCAAAGTTTTGCATTTAAACTAGTTTTTCTAAAAATTATGTAAAAATAGGTTACGTTAATTTGATGACTGCGATATCACTGCAAGAGGAAAATTACTTTACAGTCCCATGCAAATAACAAACAAACATGTTACAAAAAAAAAAAAAGCTTTTTAATTTGGGTAAAAGATTTAAAAAGAGAGTCTCTCACGTGGTGGTGGGGTGGAAATGATGAGACGAATAGGTTTGCTTGTTGATGTTAATTTGATCTCCTCTTCCCATGTGACTCAACCACACGTGGTCTCCCCCAGACAAAAAGAATGTGCAATCTGCTCCCCCCAACTAATTTATACTATCATTCTCACATTATTTAAAGCCAACCACCCCCCCCCCCAAAACCAACCACCAAATCTAAATTAAAACAAAAAAATAATAATTTGCTTTTGGTTCAAAGACTTGCTATAAATATCCACCCTCCACGTCTTCATCTTGCCGCCACATAATCTCAACCAAATCTAGTATCCTCAAATCTCCCTCTCTTCCACGATTACATGATCTCACACACACACGAACATATTACGAAGCGATAAATCAATCAATTGATTGGTTGCGGTGATGATTAGAATTATTGGACGGTGATTATGGAGGGAGTGAGATTGGGGGGAGAGGCAGGGGATCATGACTGCTGCCTTTTGTGGGTAAAAGCAGTGAGTGGAGCTTTTGACCGTTGACCTAGAGGCACGTGCACAGCATCCTCTTTTCCCTCAAAAATCACAATGCAGCGGGCGACGCACGTGCGCTCCCTCCTCCCCCGACACATTCTAACACCATCATCAACAACAACATCCTCATCATCATCATCCCTTCCTTCTTCCTCTTATTTTTTATAACATTTCCGGCCGATCTTCCTTTCCTTCATTTACATTTATTCTCCTCCGACTCAAGCCTCTGCCTTAAACCATTCTCAGGTTTTCACATTTCAATCATATATACTCCATCTACTCTTAAACATGAGGAACGCTTCTCTAATTTTATTTATACGGTAGTGATATGAGATTTCATTTGATCATATCTATAAGGTATTTTATTAAATTTTTCATGTCATTGCATAATTTTACCGTTCATTTATTATTTATCGACTTTGCTTTTATATGTTATAGTAAATATTAGGGAAAATGAACCTGAAGTCCCAAAGAAGAGGTTTTATCACAAAATGGTCTCAAACTTTCTGACATTTGCTCTCAGGTCCCATGGGACTTTTTTGTCATACATTGAACTTGTGAAAAGTCCAAATTGCCCTCACTTATGAAAGGGTTTGAAAAGCAGGGTTGAAGTCAGAATGTGACTTCCATTGTTCGAAAATCTTGAACCTATGTTTTCTCGCCAGTCGCAGTCGCTCTGCTCGCCCAGTTGCCGCCATCGCTTTGCTCGATCGCCTGAAGCTGTCGCTCTTAAAAATCTCGGACTCGACCCAAATCCCGACCCAATCCTTCACGGCCTCCATTTTATGCTCTGCTTTGGTGCTTCTAATGGTGGCTCTGCCCTTCCTCTAACCTTGCATCTCAGTCTTGACCTTAGCCACATCTCAAAGAAATCCCTCAAGTGATCTGGAGTTGCGAGTCTCATTTCGGATTTATCCGTCATGTGGGTGTTAAGTCTTGACCCAAGTCAGGTACGTTTGCTTAGAGGCTTTGTTTTGCTTCATTCCAGAACAGTATAATATCAAGAGCCTAACACCATGTTTTTCCTTTTCAGGGTTCTTTGAACAAGTTTCACGGTCAGCATGCCTTGAGGGAGAGAGCAAGAAAATTAGATCAGGGCATATTGATTATAAGGTAACAAATTGCAGTAACAGTAGCTAGTAGCTATGATATTGCCATTCTTGCTGTCTATAATCCGTCTAGAGAGAGTGGTCTTCCATGTAAAGTTGTTAATTATCTTTGTAAAAGTCACTATTCTGGAAGATTAAATAATGTAGATGATGAACATCCTTCATTTCCTATTAATGTTTGTCCAAGATCATGGATTTACTTACACCAGAATATCATATAGTTTCTGCTGGATAATTGAATTTCATAGTTGCATGGTTTATGAAGGAAATTATTCTCTAAATTATGAAAGACTCATGAGTATATTCTAGTGATCACATGATGAATTATTATGATTGAAAATGGATCCATATTTTTCAGGCTTTATTATATGTTGAAAACTATTGCTGGGACTATGTCTGTCATCCTCCTCTCGAGCGTCATGAGCATTTTTAAGATCCAGAACAAAGGTGCTAAGCTTGGCACTATGTCTCCCATGGATCAAGTTCTGTGCACTTGCTAGAGCTTTACTCTTGCATCTAATGTTTTTCTTTTGTCATAAAATTTGGTCAATGGCATTGCTGCCATATGATGCCAGTTTTCATCTATCTTTCTCTCCTGTTCTATATGATTCTCCCTCGGCAAATTCATATCTAAATACAAAATTGTAGTGATGATGCAAAGTATGCACCTTTTGCTTATTTGGCTTAGTAATGACTTTCTTATGCACTCATTAACGTTGACAAGTCTATATGTTGCTGTCAGGTTCAACATGTAGAAGATAAAGTTAAAGAATTGCTTCTTAAAATACAAGAGGGACAGGTGGGTATGTCATTGTGAAACTTTCTGCTTGCAGTTCTGAGTCATTATTATGTTGTTCCTTCACCCTCTGGGTCCAATTGATTAATGGTTGTGGGATTTAAGCTTGTTCCCTCCTCTCTTCCATTTCCCTACTTTTGTTTTCTTTCTTCTAAGCTTTCCCTTTCAAATTTGGATGCCTTTTTCCTGCATGTTGTTGCTTCAGGGTATTGTTTCATATGATATCAAGTCTCTCAATGCACGAAAGCTTATTGTTACACAGTAATAATAATTTATTCGCAAAATTTTTAATTTCTTGTCTGCCCAAGCTTATTGTTACACAGTAATAATAAATGTCTAACATTGGTATTAATGTTTGTCCTTTTTAAGCATGTATTTTTGTGTGTAAATATATATATATGCTCGCTTGCGTGCACTATATAAAAGTACGCATGTATGTATGGTTTAATATGGTGATGTAGTTGGCATATTGCAAATTTAATTACGTAACATTAGTTATATATTAAAACTATATTTGGTTTAAATAGTTATTAGTTCTTAATTTCAATGTGGTATGTGCTGTAGGTTTAAATATAAAAGTTTGTCTGCGTTGTTGGAGTTAAACTGTACAAGTTGAAGTTAGCTGCTTGTTGGAGTTAAACTATACAAGTTTGTCCTCTTTGTTGTGGTGCTTTGCATGATTTTCTTTCTTAACCTGTGAGGAAAACTTTGCCTGAGACTTAAGCTTCATAGGATGCTAAATCATCTATTGGTAGGAGTTGTTAGAGTTGCCACTTTTCACACTTCTTTTACCCAAATGGTTGCATTGTTCATTTGATTATGCACAAAAATACTATTTAAAAGCTAATGCATACTGTACAATTTTGCCACAAGATGGCTTAAAGGGAAGTATGTTAAATAAATTCTTCTAATACTAAACTCTGTATGCCATCGCTCATAAGAGAAGAAGAATATTTGTTTCTTTTGTTTTCTTTCTTTGTTTCTTTTGTTTCTTTTGTTGCTTGTAAGAGAAAGAAGAATATTTGATTCTATTTCCTGTTTTGATTTTGAGGATCAGGATGGAAAAGGATTAGTGAGATCGACACTTGAATTACAAAGTGCTGGGACTGAGTGGTCTTTGGTGAACAAGCAGAAGCCTAATTGGATGAGGAGCCTGAAGAGATCATAAAGGAGGAATATACGACTTTCTATAAGAGTTTTGCTAATAATTGGGAAGACCATTTGGGTTGTAAATTCATTGTTACTAATATGTAAAGTGTAAAATTGGTTTTATTGGTTATAGTATCATTTGTAACTTTATGTTCACTTGTGCATGATAAATCACATTTAGTAAACAATGATTTGGTACTGAGATGTAAAGTGTACATATGGTTTTATGAATTATAATTTAATTTGCAATTTGATAAATCACATTTACTACCTCACTAGCAGCCATTTACTACCTCACCAGCACTCATTTACAACCTAAACAGCATTCATTTACTACCCCATTAACATCCATTTACAACCCAAGCATCACATATTTATCACCCCACTAGCTGTCATTTACAACACAAACATCACACATTTACTACCCCACCAGTTGCCATTTACTACCCAAGCAGCACACATCGGAGAGGCCGGAGGGTGCTGGACTATATAAGCGGGTGCGCTGCACACCCTCATGAGACGTCTTTTGGGGGAGAGAGTAATGGCCCCGTGACAAGTTGGTATCAGAGCCTCGGTTCGTGATAAGTGGTATCAGAGCCAGCCCTGAGCCTTTTACAACCCAAGCAGCATCCATTTACTACCCCACCAGCATCAATTCTCAACCCAAGCAGCACATATTTACCACCCCACCATCTGCCATTTACAATACAAGCAACACACATTTACTACCCCACCAGTTTCCATTTACTACCCAAGCAGCACACATTTACCACCCCATCAGCAGTCATTTACAACCCAAGCAGCACACATTTACCACCCAACCAGCACCCATTTACAACCCAAGTAGCACACACTTACGACCCCACCAACTACCATTTACTACCGAAGTAGCACACATTTACTACCCCATCAGCTGCCATTTACAACCCCACCAGCTGCCATTTACAACCCCACTAGCTGCCATTTACTACCCAAGCAACACATATTTACTACCCCACCATCTGTCATTTACTACCCAAACAGCACACATTTACTACTCTAGCACGGCATATGTTTAGCAAGTGCTTCGGTGTTTGATTTGCATTTAGTTAGGTGTGTCATATGTTAGAGTTTTTCAAGTTGAACCCTCTGATCAGAAACTTTGGAACTGGTTATAGGTGCACATGTTAAGTTGGTTCATAATGCACACACAAATTTTCTTCTATTAAATGATATTAGTTATGTGCAGGGTCACTCTTGTTGATCCAGTCAACTTATGATGCAAAAATTGTGGGCTTTGATCAAGACAAGGATGTTGCTGTCTTGCGTGTTGATGCACCGAAAGATAAACTCAGACCCATACCTATTGGTATTTCTGTTGACTTGTTGGTCAAGTGTTTGCTATTGGAAACCCGGTGAGAACTACAGAATTATTAGTTATGTGCAGGGTCACTCTTTATTGCTAGGTTTTCCATCAGTGACAAATGGAAACATTTTCTGGAGTCTACTTCATATATTGTAGTGTTATATGCAGTGAATATTGGTCAATAATCGAACAATTAATTTTATCTAGTAAGTCACTTGCGGTAGGTAATGTATTTACCTAGTTAGCTATGAATTACTAAAAGTACAGGAACTTGAGGTGAAGTCCCTGAGTAGAATAGCAGTTGAATGAATGTAATGGAGAAGTCTAAGTGTTTTAGCATGTGTGGATGAGGTTATAATTGGTGCACCATGGGAGGTGTCAAAGGATATGGTTGGTCCTTAAACTCAATTTTCAATTATTTCGGAATGTTTCTTTGTCCATGTGGTTGATATGGTTTTGATCCATGATCATTTAATGGAGGGAATAATTGAATTGATGTTTATGTATTATGAACCTATTTAGAAATATTAAACTTGAAAATGAAAGACAATCAGTACATGTTTAAGTAACTTACAAATTGTGCTGTAATGAAATATGTGGAAGTTGTTGCCTCATGTGCCTTAACATATCTAATTTTTATACCTCATTAACTTTCTTCCCAATCATTACTTCATTAGCCATTATCATTATTGCATACTAATCACATTTCGTGATCCATATCATTCAATTTATTTGTTAACATATTATTTGTTGGATTCAGGATTTCAATTGTGATTAAGGCTCCAAATGTGATTTTTCCTCATCAGTGGTTTTCCTTTCTTCTACCAGAGATCCTGGCTCACGCTTGAAACTGCACAGTTTAGATGCAACTCCTTTTGAATCTTTCGAAACGCGTCACTTTTTTTACCTTTCCTCCAAGACAACTAATAAAGATGATCGATATTCATCTGTCAGTTCCTGCAAGCTCGCCTCAGTCACTGCTAGAAAACCCATGCAAGTGTAAATCAGATTGCTGCAATCTAAAATTCTGAATAGCAAATGTAAATCAGATTGTTTTTTTCCATGAAACGTAAAATAAATACGTAAAATAAATATGGGCCTGCAAAGAACTACTATCAATGGAAGGAAAAGCCGATCACAAAATCGTAGAAAATCCACGCAAAAATCCTTTGCGACAAATCAATATAGTATCAAAGAGAGGACTTTTAAGTGACCCCTTACCTTTGAGTTGCTTTTGAAGAAGGAGGCTTGCTTGAGGTGCCATTAATAAACAGGGATGGGAACAAAGTGCTCTAGCAAACGAAATTTGTCCGCGATTTTGAAAAGCGATGGCTTCACGCGATCAGAGCGAACGATCAAAGCTACGGTGGCGGCTTTAGGCGACCACAACGACGGCGACTGGCAAACAAAGCGTCGACGACTCCTTCAGGCGAGCAGAGTCACAGCGACTGGCGAGCAAAGCGTCGGCGACTCCTTAGGCGAGCAGAGCCACAGGGACCGAAGAGAAAAGGCAGTTCCATGATTTTCAAATGGAATATTCTGACTTCAAGCTCAGTTTTCAGAACCTTGCATAAGGGCAAATTCGACTTTTCACATTACCAATGTATGATAAAATGGTCCCATGGGACCTGGAATAAATGTCAGAAAGTTTGGGACCATTTTATGATAAAACCTCTTCTTTGGGACTTCAGGGTCATTTTCCCTAAATAATATACCCATAGGACTATGAATATAATTATAATATAAGCATATTACGCAACACAGCACATGTTAAAAGAGGGAGGCTTCAGCTTTCGGGCTTGTAGCTTGGTGGTAAGCAACTTAATCATGGCCTTGAATTCGGGGGTGATCCAAGGTCACGCGAGTTCGAGTTCGGGGGAAGTCCCATCTTCGGGACGATCCCGAATTAGTCTGCACTTGAAAGGGTGTAGGATACTGAGGGGTAAAATCCCATAATTTCCCACTCAAAAAGAGGGAGGCTTCATCTCAAAATTGTAATAATCCCAACATGCTGAGAGAGATAGTCCTCACTCGTCAGAATACCTTCGGGCTTTAGTTTATATTTTTAATTATTTTTATAAGATATATGTCATCTCAGCCGTTTGCCCAAAAAAAAAAAAATCATCTCCCCCATTTTCATAATATCCGCTTACACGGATTCGGGATATCTTGAATTTCCTCCAGAACCTCTCGCTAATCTCGCGGACTTCCGGGAGTCTCATAGCTGCTTTGGTTGAGTAGGAGGAACACATCGAGTCATCGATTACAGTGGTCCAGGTCAGTCATCGGCGGCGGCGCTCTTTCACTGGTATACCCAAGTAAGAGCTTGACGGGATCAGCATCTCGTTTTCACTCACCTTCGTTATTGATAAAAATTCCTTAAATCTATTTCAAAGTTGTGATCCTTTGCTTTCTCATTGGATGAGAAAGCTAAAGTTAGTTTCTTTTTCGCGTACTCTATGTACTGATTGATTAAAGCTTCCCTTTTCCTGATTTTTAACAAACAGCAAAGACGGGGAGACTATATCTGATCTATTGCATCCTTGATGTTGTGGAAAAAAGAACATTTTATCACCACTTAGATGCCTTGAAATGCTTATTCACGATTTTTTTTAATGAAGTTATTACATAATCTAAAAATTAAAACAACTATATACAGAGAGCAAGTTAACAGAACAAGTATTTCCTAAGGAACTTTAGAGAAATTTGCAGTCTGTCACCACTCTTTGCACGCCTCCAGAACCCTAGGCAAGAATTTATCCTGACTTATTACGGTGACGTTGTAGGATAATGGTTAGGGAATTACCGCCTGATGTGTCAGAAATAAAAGCAACTTCCAAAACTGCATAAAAATAAAAGACCACTTGTCATGACCATTCCTCCTGGTGCTAGAAAAATCTCTGAACAAGGAGCCTTGAAAGAAAACAGCTATTTTCAGACTTCTGTGTGCAGTAGGAGCCATTTCCTTTGATTTGGTGATCTCAATCTGCTATTCTAACTCATGGTCTTGGTTTACTGTGGAAGCGATCCTACTCATGAATATGTTGATAGAATCTCAGCTCCCCATACACCATATTAATAACTGTCAGTGGTTAAACATCCTCATGTTGCCAAATTTTTTTATTTCTTTAGAACCAGATGTGATATAAACTCCAAAGTACCTGCTGACCAATCACCCTAGAATTGTGGACAATTATGTGACTACCATCACAATGGTTCTGTTTTCTTGGTGATATGTCAGTCTTATTATCTAGTTCCCAATGACAAAGACTGTTTTTAAATTAAGCTTTACATTAGGTTCTGGTTTTAGCTATGAGCTTATGGCTTCATGCTGATTTGCACACACTTGAAGTTATCAAGCGTTTGAAGTATTATAAATTACATGTTTCCAATTATAAAATATGGAAAAGCCTACACTTTGACTTGGTAATATTCAGAAACAACTTCTCAAATTCTACCGTCATTATCTTCTATTAACTTTAATTTTCCAGAAATTTTAGACAAGAATTTTTACTTCTGTGGCAACTTATTACCCTACTTGATATCTATGTCTTCCTTCGGAAGTAACTACCAAAAGGATGCTTGTGAATACCCTGAAACCCATTAATTTATGATTCAGAATTTATAAATTGTTTGATTCATGAAGTCAATCCCATTCAGTGATATCAGGTTACATTTTAATCTCAAAAGCTAGTTTTTTTTAATATGGCTCTCCCGAAGTTTCTTATCATTTGGCATTAGAGTGTTCAGTCTGACAACTGCATCCTGCAACCTCAGTTCGTGATGCTAGAATGATTTTGTTAGCCTAGGTTCCTGTAACGTGGTGAAGATAGATTGAAGATAGGGCCTAATCACTGGATATGAGCACTGAGTCACACATCAGAATGGGGTGCGTGTACCTTCAGGTTCATCAACTTACAAGATAGATTTTGGGGTGTGATTTTCTTGATCGCATTTTGCAGAAAACCCCAGTGGTTGGTAGGGGAAACGATATTAAGTGACATAAAGCAAAATTTCTGTTTTCGTTATGGTCGAAAATTACCTAGTGGTACTTGATAGCTGTAAGCTTGGTGATGGCGCTAACTGCTTGTATCTCCGCTGTACATGTACTGTCCTGTCAATGAGATAAAAACGATTTTTCCTTTATATTTTTTTGCTGCATTCTGATTTTATTTTGGCTGTCATGATTCATTAGTTTATCTCAGGCTGGTTATGGTATAAACTATGTCAGACACAATGGAAGGAGGTATCAAGAAGCAAGATGAATCGTTGGTGAAATTGAAAGTATTATTTTTTGCGAGAGCTCGTGATATTACGGGACTGAGCGAGTTGCCATTGGAAATGTCATCGGGCAGTACTACTCATGACTGTTTCAAAAAGCTACTCGTTAAGTTTCCAGGTTTGGAAGAAATAAGAGAGTGCATAGTCCTGGCTTTGAATGAAGAATATGCAACAGAGTCAGCTATTGTTAAAGACAGAGATGAGTTGGCCATTATACCTCCTATAAGTGGTGGTTGAAACTGGCTTGGCTTTCTGAAACTGCAGGAGACTGCCACTTTCAAGCTTAAGTAAATATTTCCAGACAAGAAGATAATTTCAATAAATCTTGATGAGTCATTCTTGTATAGTCAATGTAAGATACATTGATGTTGTTGTGATTACTGATTCCAAAATAAGATGTGTTGTGTAAAAAATGCGGAATTATTCTTTTTTCAGAGAATAGACATATGCTTTATATATAATGACTAAATCAGATTCTGTTCATGCAAGTTTAATTCACAACAGTTCATGTGCACATTTCTTGCCCCCCACGCACAATTCATTTCAACGGTAGGATATAAAGTCTAAACACTTTGTGCCCATCTTCTATGTTGGATCAAGGTTAGATCTTATACTTATTGTATTCAATTAGATTTGATCCTAAATATAAGATTATATTCACTTTATCTTTTATATTTAGCCTTTTTTCCCGAACTACCGCTATCAATATTCTTTTGACTATAATTAAATACCACAATAATTTAGATATATATTATATACATAAAAATTTTACCTCTTCCTACTTAGAGTTGAATGTAACAATTTATGGCAATTTACATTTTTTGGCTTATTTTTCCAATTTGTTATGAATATGCATTATTGAAGACCGTGGAGTTTTACGTCATTAAAATTCAAACAAGAATATTAGGACACTAACCAAATCTCACATTCATTATTCAAAGAAAGGCTGGAGTCCACGTATGATTAGTTTTTTTTTTCTTGGTTTAAATATGGCAGTCTGTTACTACCCAGTACAGCTTTTATTCATCCTCTGATTGCTAAGTGAATTGACTAATTTAGCTTATTTTTTTAATTTAGGTAAAAAAGTTAAATGACTTTTCTAATAAAAACTGAAAGTAGTATTTTCTATTCGTACCGCAAAAAATTATTCAAATCAACATAAAATAACAATCTGAAAGTCTACCTTCCACTCCACGCAATTGGCAGATGAAAGTCGTCTTCCTAGGAGTATTCTATATTTTCTACAGAGTCTATTGTAGAAAGTAGACACTAAATAATTTAGCGTTATGCGGAGGAAGAAAACGCTTCCCAATTTTATCATATATTTCGAGACAATACTTGAAATCTCAAGTGAAGATACATCTATTTAAAATAATGAAACCAAATAATTAAATATTACATCATCAGTATCTCTTTAAAGTTTAAGATGAAATGATATAGTGGAACCTTTCAAATTTACTCAATCAAAAACTCAATTTTTGTATTTTTAAAATGATTCAAACATGAACATAATTAATTTTGCTTATGTATAACCGACCTTATTAATTATCATGAAATGACTTAATAATTGAATAAGATAACATTTAAACAATTCTCGTTTAATATGTCTTGTAGTTTTAAGGTTGTTTCTTATTTTATATTTTTTTTAAACATATAGTTTTGGTCCATATAGTTTTATGAGAACTTAAATGTTTAATAATGTTAATTAACACAATTTTTAAATAACATTAAATATAATATAATAATACAGGAAATGCCCCCAAGAAAAGAAAAGTCAACTACGACTATGGAAATGCTTTGACTATTTATAAAGCAATAAATAGTAGCTAGCCCCTTTGATTGACTAAATAATCAAAAGATATATTATCACTGTGGTTATAAATTCGAGCGACTGAGCCATGTAAACATGCAGGGAATTACCAATTAATGGTAGTTAAAATAATTAAAAAAAGTTTGAGTCAACGCTAAACCACCAGATTTTTGGTGGAATCCAGTAAATAAAACAAAATAAATTTGTATTTCAAAAACATAAAAGTTTATGAGAAAATGATAATTAAGTCCCAAATAGGAGAATTAATGAATGAAAGGTCCCAAGATTCAAAAAATTATCATAAGGTTCCAGAAGTAACTGTTGAGGTTGTCATTAACAACCTCATAAGCTTTCATTAACAATCTCAATAGTTACTTCTGAGACCTCATAATAATTTTTTAATCTTTGCGATCATTTTATGGTTAATTCCCTTATTTGGGACCTATGTGTCATTTTCCCAACATATATTTGGTAAAGATTATAATAAAATATCAATTGTTGGAGACCTAGGATGCATCGTGTTCTCACTTCCCATGACTGTTTTGCTGGTGATTGAAATACTAATAATATTTATTTATCTAATCAATACATACATATATATGTGTTACTTAACGGTAGTAATTTAATACTCACAGTCAATGAAAATAAATTTTAAATATAATTTTTCCCTCACCAGGAGAGAACGAGAGAGTGACAGCAACAAAAAATGGAAGGGATATATGCCTGTATTTACAATAATGATACTAATTTTTACAATCAGAAGAGGACACTATTGCTAATTCACCATAAGAATAAAATTGAATTACTTTGGATCACAATCCACTTTTGGAACATGGATTACGTGTTCATGCCTTCTGTTCAGCATCAGCAGTTCGCATGAAGAGCAAACTCATTTATCGCTAACCAGTACTACTATAATTAAGCTCCATGCATTACTTCAATAATTTTCTGTATCATTATCCTACAAATTTCACTATCTTAGAGATATAATATGTAATCTTAATTAGTCAAGTTGATTACGATCACTAATTGAATAGGCTCTAAATATAGTGTATGTTTGGGAAATCCATTGGGAAAAAAAAGTTTACGGATTTCTATATGGTTTTTATGGATTTCAACATGGTTTTTATGGATTTCGAGATAATTTTTATAGATTTTGATATAGTTTTATCTCAATTTATGTGTACCGTTGGGGAATGAAGTTCCCAAACAAGCACATAGTGTTTTAGCATTGTGAGTAGTGAAAGGATATGTTGAGTCCCCACTAATGTAAAGAAAGAGGATAACATGGATCTATCTCTAGAAAAAGATTAATATACGTCTTTTTCAAGGAATCCCAAGAATTTAGGGTCAAATAATCACCTTTAAAAGGGTAGAACAATCTCTTGTGAACAATATTTTTTTATCAATAAATCT
>JANTPZ010115044.1:0-36078 GCA_025593235.1 Vachellia pachyceras
ATTTTTAGGGGCTTAAGAGTTCCCAAGAGCATCTTGAAAAAGAACCAAGAACACTTTGAAAGTTGGATTAAAGGAAAGCTAAGATCTTGAGGTAGCAAAACTACTAATCTCTTTTTATGTTTAAGAAAATGATTTGTGAATGTTACATGAACTTTTATGATGAGCAAAGTGTATGAAATGTGACTTTTGTGCTATGGCCATATGCATGCTAAAGTGAAGTTTGATGTGTCACATGTTTATGTATTCATACACATGCCATAAAGTCATGTATGCACATTCACTATGTTATGATTATGTGGTTTTGCTATTGGGATTCCCAATCTCATCCCCCACCCACTAACCATGTAGGTAAAAGCTCAAACAAGGGTAAGGAAAATATCCTTGATTCATGAAGAGGTTACCTTTGTTTGCATGGTTTTGTGTACATATTTAAGTATGATATTCTCTCTTGATGTTGGTTGTAATTGTAACCCCTAAACATCCCCAAGAAGGAACTATATGAATGGGTAATGGTGTATGCATGAAAATGGACTAAAACTAACAAGGAAGGATAAGGGAATGATCATGCATATTAGAGGCAAGTAAGGAACCAAAAAGAGGTTTTGGTGAATTTTTAAGAAAATTGGTTTTCAAAGCTAAAGGGGTTCCAAAGGCCCTGAAAAATGAATCTGTTTCAAGCGACAGTTAAAAATAGAAAACGAGCTCCAAATAGGTTGAAATTTTCCAGTTAGAAACTATAAATCCTAAGCTTTAAAATGATATAAATTTTGTGAAATTTTGATGTGTATTTTGAGAATTATGATTTTCCAAAGATTAAGGTAAAATCTGGAAGACTGGAGTGAACCATTTCGGACAGCATATGGTTTTTTGAATAAAATGTATCAAATGGGCAAGAATTGGAACCCATGAGTATTTTTTCCCTATAGTTCACTTAATAATAAAAATTGAGAAATTGGAATCAATCAGTTTTGATTTTTCTAGAATTAATTATGATTTTTCAAAGTTAGGCCAGAAAACTGGAAAATGGCACTGTGAACAGTACCATCGTCTTTTCCGTTTTTAAAAATTCTAGTTCACAAACTTGGACAAATTTTTTATATCTAAGGCCCAAGAGTGATTCTTAAGTGATCTATAGTAAGAGAATAAAGGGAAAATATGAGATGTCACATTTGGTGGTATCAGAGCCCAATATTTTGGCTTACAGGCCCACAAAGGAAAATTTTTTGAAACCCACAGTAAAGATTCGTTTTGGCCGCAAAGGAATGTTTTTGGAACCATCAAAAAATACTTAGTATGCATTGACATTGCATTAAGAATTGGTTGATGAGTGCAATTACTTGCATTATGTTGAGTTGGATAAATTATCTATTTATGATTTGATGAATCTATATAGATGAGCACAAACACCTATAGTACCGAGGTTACGCAACCCCTAAACGCGAACCCCTAAGAGAAACCATACGCTTCGTATACCCCTGAAGTAAGCATACATTCGGAATCGTCCGTTAACCAAGGCGCAATCATCAACGATAGTTTCGAAGACTTTATTGAAGTGGATGATTTAGGTTCGGAGATAGAAATGCTTTTATCCGAAGAAGATGATGAGGGCTTCAAGGTAGAGTCACCCTTAACAGAAGAAGAGGATGATGAAAGTGTTCCAGAGAAGGAACCATCGGAAATTGGTCTACGGCTATGGAGTTGGATCAGGACTTGAATGAAGCAATGGAAAGCGAGACGGAATTCGAGGCATCGGTAGTACCTGATATAGATGACGAGTATGATCGCGCTAGCAAGATGTATCTGTGTAGCATTTTACTTGCTCATGCTATATAGCTGCAGGAACACATGTCCCCGACAGGATGCTGATACTACCTGGTATGGATTGATAGGGCTAAGGAAGCCTATGATCTCGAGCAAAGGTTCCCATTCGCAGCATCAGATGATGAATGGATAGACGATGTCATGGCAACCATCCCGGACCCTTGACTGAAGGTAGTGGCGGAGCGCTGCATTCTCTTTCTCCCTATTCCTAGTTTCCACGTTTTCCTTAACAGGCTCGAGTGTCTTGTTTTGGAAATGTTTCCAGATGATTAGACAGCTAGATATCATAGACGTTTTGAGGATACCTAGAAAAGTTAGATTTTCTAGATGAAAGGTGAAACTTTTTGGGAAACTTTTTGTAAAGAATGATAAGATGAAAAAGGGCTAAAATGGTACGAACCCGCGGAAATCAAAATAGAGGAGGATCAAGAGGTCGTCCTAGACGAGAAGATCATATACAAGAGGTATTAAGGAGAACCCAAAATGTGGAGCAGCAACAGGATCCACCTAGATAGGATGATCCTATGTAAGAAATCCTGAGAAGGTTAAATGAACAGCAGAATTTTATGGAGCAACTGAGAGCAGACTAAGCTCGACAAGAAAATGAAAGAGTAGCTGAAAGAGAAGCTACTATTCAGGTAGCAATAGCAGCCACGTTAGCTGCTCAGAATCAGAATCAGAACCAGAATGTGCCTCAGCCACCCCCTCAGCCAGAACCTGAATAAGTCCATGATCCCCCGCCAATTCAAGTTGTTAGACCGGAGGATCAAAAGGAGGTGCAACAATGGGTGACAAAGTTCTGCAAGTATAACCCACCTATCTTTGAGGGATCCTTAAATGTCTCAGTCGCAGAGAAGTGGATCACACGGCTTGAGAAGATCTTCAAGTTTATGAATTGTTCCTCAGAAGTAAAGGCACAATTAGCCATATACAAGCTAGAACAAGAGGCAGATTTTGCTGGCAATGGATACCCCGGTTACTTGGGAAGTTTTCCTGGATCAGTTCAACCAGAAGTACTTTCTTAAGTCGATCCAAGATGAGAAAGAAGTTGAATTCCTTGTTTTGAGGCAAGGAGAGAAGGAATCATTTAATGAGTACTTGGCTAGATATTTGAAACTGTCTAGATACTCGACGTATCTCCAGCGTACTCACAATGAAGAATGGAATACCGAAAGGATGCTAAGGGGTTTGAAATCGACTTTAAGGGAAAAAGTAGTTCCGATGAGGATAACAACCTTCAATGTTGCTGTTGAGGTTTGTAGAGTGACGGAAAGTAGCCAGAATCATCATTCCCTGGCTAAAGCTTCAAACTCTACAAAGAAGTCGGGACCAAGTAACATAGCAAGTAGTAAAAGAGGCAGGAGACCTCTGTTCCAGAAAGGATTTAAGAAGTAAGGAAAGAGAAGTACCTTTCCGCATAACCAACAGACTAAGCCCTACAGTATATGTGGCAAGAATCATGGAGACAGACCTTGTTATGCAGGCCAGAATGTCTGCTACACTTGTGGAAAGCCTAGACACTTTGCTAAGGATTGTAAGTAGGTGACCGAAGGATATCGACCTCAGAGCTCAGGCAGAGTGTTTGCCTTGAACCAGGAAGAGGCTCGTAAGTCACCAGAGATGATCCAAGGTACAATCCGTATAAATGATTACCTTGTGCATGCAATGTTTGACTCAAGCGCAAGCCATTCATTTATCTTACATAATTGTGCTGAGCGTATAGGTCTAAGTATAGACACATTGCCATATGATATGACTGTGTCCACACCCACTGGTACAAAGGTTGTCACTTGTTGTGCATGTCTAAATTGCATAGTCCAGTATGAACATTGTAGCACTACGATTGATTTGATATGTCTGCCCATACATGGTATTGATGTGATAATTGGTCTGAATTGGCTGTCTACTAATAGCATATTACTTGATTGTAAGAATCGAATCTTGATATAACCCAGTAGAAAAGTAAACCCACCTATTGAGGCTAAGTTGAATTTTATTTCAGAAACCAAGGCAGAAAGGTGTTTAAGGAAGGGATGTCAGGGATACGTAGTATTCTTCTCAGCTGAAGTAGAAGTCAAGGAGTCTCTCAATGACATTCCGGTAGTTAGAGAATTTTTCGAAGTGTTCCCAGAAGAGATCTGTGGACTGCCTCCAGAGAGAGAAGTAGAATTTGCTATTGATCTAGTATCGGGAACCAATCCAATCTCAAAGACCCCATATAGAATGGCTCCAAGCGAAATGAAAGCGTTAAAGAAGCAGATTGAGGAGCTATTAGAGAAGGGACTGATTAGACCTAATGCCTCGCCCTGGGGAGCTCCAGTTCTCTTTGTGAAGAAGAAAGACGGGAGTCTCAGACTATGTATTAACTACCGTGAGCTGAATAAGGTGACGATTAAGAATAAGTATCCTCTTTCCCAGATTGATGATTTGCTGGATCAGCTGAGTAGTGCCAAGGTGTTTTCCAAGATTGATCTCAAATCAGGCTATCACCAGCTTTGAGTTAGAGCTGACGACATTGCTAAAATGGCCTTTTGAACTAAATGAAGGCTGCTAAGGTTGTAAATGAAGGCTGTTGAGCTTGTAAATGCAGGCTGCTCAGGTTGTAAATGAAGGGCTACTGATGTTGTTAACAACCTCAGCAGCTTTGGGACCATTTTGTAATTTTGTAAATGTTTGGGACCATTTTGTATTTAAGGTAAATGTTTGGGACCATTTTATAATTAAGTTTCTTACTTGGGACTTGTTTTTCAGTTTCCCATATAATTTTATTATCATCAAAATAAGGCATCAACAATTTTGTTGCTAGCACTAACTCAGATTTCCCTCTTATGCCTTAATAAGAATTAAGTGAACCCAACAAACAAAAGGGTGCTGCAAATATCTATCCGCATTATTTGTTTAGTGGCGGATACAGAAAGCTTCAACAAAAGATGATGGAGGAGGAGCAACAAAGATTACAGGAGGCATCCGCCTCAGATCTCGTCGTTGTAGTTCAGGCCTTTGCTCCTCCTTCACGTCACAAAAAATGGAAAGTAGCGAGGATAAAAGGTGGTAAGTACATAAATGAAGCAGTTGCTGAGATGGTTGGAAGGATTGTAAGTGCTGACATATAATAATTACATGTGATTGTTTGTCTTGGGTTTATTGGTGCATCACTTATGACATATTATATGATGCAGGATGGCCTTACACAGCAAAGCAGCCAAGGGACTTTCACTCAAAGTGGGAGGATGGACATCTTAGTGATGGCGATTGGAAAGCCTGATAATCCAGGCCAAGTTCTAGGGGAGTCGAGGGGAACAAGTCTAGGAAAATATTTCGGACGACCATCTCAACAGTCTACTGAAGCTCAGATTCAATCTAGAGTAGCTGAGATGCATCAATTACTCCGAGCTGAGTTTGACGCTCAACTTCATAGCTCAATCCAAAGCTAGATACAAAACCAGATAATGGACAATCTGCATGAGGAGATGAGAGCTGAGTTAAAAGCTCAGATGAGAGCTGAGATGCGAGCTGAGATCGCAGCTCTCCTGAAATCGGGGAAGCTGATTGACGAACTGAAGAATATGGATTCCCCTGTATTTCCTAGTAGTAAAGATAGCAATAATTCGCTTGAGATAGTAGCACTGGGTGACCCTTCTCCTAGTTTCCCCGTAGTAGTTAGAAAGCATTGTACTATCTACCTGGATGAGCCAATACATGCCGTTGCCCATGCTTATTTCTACAGGCAAGCTACTACGTACCATTCTATGCCAATTCCAGATAGCTTGTCTCGTGTATCGGTGACATATATTGAAGACGGTGAAAAAGCCTCCGATGTCCCAATCCCTGGTCGAGAGGTGCTCCATTTAGGTCAATTCAAAGGTTGCTTCATTCTTTAGCCGAAAAATCTCATTTCTACACTGACAACACCTCATGAGGTAGTAGCTATCTTATGATCTTACTTAATTTTTTTCCGGTATTATATTTATAATATGTATTCTCTATTGTACTAGGACCCAGAAGAAGTTGCAAAATTTCCATTCTTTTCACGGTTGCGGCAGCTATAAGAAAAATTTACACCTGTGACCATGCAGATGTTTGATGGGATTGTTAGTCGTGGTCTAACGTATCAATTTGTTATCGACAAAGATGATGCGAAACAATTCCTATCACTGGAGGACCTTGATATAGCATGGCTTCAACTTGCAATCTTGTAAGTTTTTTATATTCCTATCTTCATTAGATGGTGTCATTTTTTAGGTTTTATATAATTCGTTATTTACTTTATTATTTAACTCTTTAATAGAACATTCCACAACATTTGCGTCGACGTTTCTAGAGATAATTTGTATGGCTTTATATGTCCTGCGAATACTACAAGGAGTTAAAATTCTTTAGAACACAGAGTGCATTATGTTGGGAATACAATAAGAGCAAACGTTAATCCAAAGGCGTGTTACCTAGTTCCAATAATTGAAAGGTATGGAATTATAGTTATCACTTTAACACATTTAGCCGAATTGGTAATAATTAACTTGTTTTGCTAATTTCATCTTCATTTATATGTGCTGTTGTAGTCATCATTAGAGTCTTTGTGTTGTCTGTCCTTTGTAAATATTGTGTATTAGTTTGATCCGTTAGCTGGCAAAAAGGCAGAGAACGAACATAAATACATCTTTGATACGTAAGTTTTTCCATTTGTAAATTATTGCTTTAAAAGATGTTTAAATCTGTTGTTTTCATATGTAACGATTGCCAATTCAATCGCAACGCACTCAAGACATACCGAATTATGGGCGGTAATCGTGAAGGTAGAAATAAAACCACACAATCTTATCCAAAAGTAAGTACTTCAACTTTAAGTTCTTTCATTGAAAGTCGTTTTATTCCTTTATACATTTTAACAATATGTTTTTTATCTTTAGTGCCCTCGACAATTAGATAATACTGAGTGCGGGTATTATGTCATTAGTTACATGTATAGTATCATTCAGAGTGGATTAACTAGTGATTTAGAAGAGGTAATACGTAATCTATCAAATATTGATGAGTTAATCATTTAGTTTAATAAATTTGAATTGGTCTAATAATTGTTTTTACATTTGTAGATTTTTGATAATGACGATGCTTACATGGTTGATGACATTGATTTGATCAAAGATTTGTTGGCCAAACGTCTTCTTGATTTATGAATAATGTTTATTTCTTCAAGGTGAATATGTATATAGTTTCTAACTCTTCATGTTGACTTTCATAGGGTTAACTAGATTGATAAATTGTTTTACTCTACCACAAATGTACAAATAATCTTTGCTCAGTAAATGAGACAATGACTTTTGTGTTTCACTTAAGTAGATATATACGTCTAACTCTTGATGAATTTTGTGTTTCTCCTCCACAATGACTTTTGTTTTTAACTCAAATGTGTTTAATATGTCTGGATTTGATCTGGTGTATAAAATGAAATTACCACTACAAACTGAATCAGATGTAGTAAGAGGGTTAAATAAAATTAAACAAAACGTTTTTTAAAAAAAAATATACCTACGGCGCCCTATATTACTATATAGGGCGCCGTAGGCCTATCCTATGGTGCCTCATACAATATAGGCGCCGTAGGCCATAATTTTTTACTTCCCTCACATAGATGCCCCCTTACAAAAGGCGTCAATTGGGTTTAAAATATGGCGTAAAAAGTACCTTTTTCTAGTAGTGCAGGAAAAGTAAAAAAGGGCTAAAATCTAAGTTTACATACCACTTGTTGCACTTGGTTGATTTTAGAAAATATATCTCCTTAGTCTTGAGACAAGGTCTTGTGTGTTATTGAATTTGGAAGGGAATGATCTTGTTTGAAGTCCAAGCAATAGCTATGAAGTATATGTTTTAGAGCTTTCTTATAATTAAATCATGTGTAATCTTGTTATAACCTCACAGCATATTTAAAGCGTATCGTAGACATTTGAATAGGTTTGAAGGGTTATATATGATCTTGGAGGCATAGACTTTTAAACCTATTTAAATGTCAACACTTTAAGAATATAAGCTTCTAAAAAAGCTTCTAGCCATGTCAGGCCTTTTAAAGGTTCAGATTTGAGAATTAAAAAGTCTGTATATTGTATACATGTTCGAGCAAAGACTTTGTCATATATTCATTCCTATTTTAAAAAAGGAGCATGTGAATACAAAAGTGAAAGATTAATTACTAATTCATATCAATTGTATGGTTCATGGCACATTTCGTGTTCAGAAATGACCTTATAAAAAAAGTGTTCAGAAATAATTCGAAAAATTACCATTTTGGTGATTATGTATCACTTGAATTGCTTAAGCGGAATCATTAACAAGGTATTGCCAATGCTTTTAGGGTTGATAGAAGATGTATTCGGCTATGCAGAAATTTCGACTTACTTTTACCCTAAAAAAAATGCTTGAACCACACATTAATTCAGGCATGGCTAAATATTTCGTTGGAGTTTATATGTTTTGATGATAACAAATAGTAGAGAAAATTGTTTTGCAAAAATAACAAGTCGCAATCAACAAATGTAAATCGAAAGCTTGAGGAATTAAATTGAAACAGTACTTGAGAGTTAAATTGAAATAGGTTTTCAGAAAGATTTCAAAACTCAATCTTATGTTTCAAAGTTTTCTTATGACTTCCCGTTCTTTAGCTTTATGGATAGTCACATTTATTATTTTTCGAAAAAACAGTTGACCATTTCCTACTTCTGATTGATAAATTTTCCTCTATAGTTGTTTCTTAAGCTTATTGATGATTTAATTTAGGGAGAGCCACCATGAGATCATAAAGAAAAAATGTTTGATCACAACAAGTTAGGATGATAAATTTGTTGTTATCTTTTACAATGAAACTTGTCATTGTAATTTGCTAGTAATGACTATTTATAAAATTTATTGTTTAATTCTTAAATTTTATCGGGTAAAAGCTTGACTTGATCAATTATTTACTCCATTTAATAATCAGTTCTTCAATGTTGTTATCTCCTGTTCAGTACATAGATTTATAGATCCTTTTTTATGATTCAGTCACTAGTTTTAAGGGAGTTTACAATGTGCAGACATTTCCAACAACAAAAGATAGCCAAAATGTCGATTTTTTTATGTCAAAGTAGCATCTAACATTCTAATGTTATTTTTAATCACATCATATGCTCTAACTTTATTTGTGATGCAAATTTACCCTTAAAGTATTGTTGAAAGGTTCAGGTTGAAAACATGAAAGATAAACCTGTAAAATATTTAAGATGACTACTAAAAATTGAAGAAAATGTGAAGTGAAAATATCAAAGATGATTACTAAATATATGAAACATAAGTACTAAAATTATGAAAAATAATTACAAAAAATTAACATAGAAAATACTTTGAGGACAAAATTATAGGATGTTGAATGTTATTGAAATATAAACACATGAGGTTGAACAACATTGAGAAGTTTTTGCTATTCAAACTTACAATGATAATATTAATTGGCTAATTTTTTTTTTTTTGTATAATTCAAAGTATTTTCAAGTCATTTTGAATTTGAGAATAATTTATATTGAATCAAGAGTATTAAGATTAAAGCCTTTCCAATAAATGTGAATTTCCGGAGTTTGAACTTGCATTCTCCTCCCGCCTACCATATCCATTAATAACTAATTGGTATATTGATATGCTAATTTACTCTTTTGAACTGCTATATTCTTCGATTGCATTATACATTCACTCTTTTAAGTGAGCTTTCATTAATCACTTGGGTCATTACTATTTCAACGTAGTTTTAGTTGACTCAAGATTTGGGAAGACCTTATCTGAATCATTGAATTGGAAGTGACGTACAAACTTTGGATAGTTTAAGAAGTAAGGCCATTGTAAATCATGGAAAAGATCACTACCAGAAAAATGACATTTATCAATGGAAAATTCGTCGCTAAATGGGTATTTTTCGTCTCTAAAACAAGGGTCGCTAATATTTTCTGTCGTTAAATAGAAATTTTCTGATGGAAAATAACTATTTAGCGATGAATTTTTCCGTCGCTAAATAACATTTTTATGGTAGTAGACAGTGGAACTCTCATAAAGATCATAGGACTCAACAACATAGTTTAAATCGTAGTATAGCTTGCTTCCCCCCCCCCCCCCAAAAACCACCCTGAACTCTTTTTTTTTTTTTCCTACTTAAGCTTCAATTACACAAAATCGTCATCTCCTAATAACCTTCTTCTTGGATGAAATTTAGACATTGGAAGGAGGATAAAGAAGTTTGTAAAAGAGGGATCTGGGGAATTGAATGATTAATTAAAATTTCAGTTGGGTTAAATAAGCTAGGAAGGGATGTGATTTTGTGCTTAGAGTCTTAATTGAGAAGTAGAAATGATAATTGGGATTTTGAGTCTGTTGACTTTAATTTATGTAATTGACGCTTTTGGCCATTATGCTAACAGGTATTGTATGTGAAGTTCATAGATTTACCTTGATTGTGGCTTAAGCATGGGATTCCACGAGTTGCTAGCAATTAGTAAACTTTGACCAGAGGTAATTATATTTAATATAATTCTTTATGCGTGCTAGTAATTGAGTTACTTTAATTTACTATGTTCAATCAAGTCATGACACCACCAGATGAATTCTAATGATTCAAGTTTGAAAGTTAAAAGAAAACAAATCTGTGAAAACTCATCGTTTGAATATTTAGCGACTAGAAGGATCAGAATTCAAGTTCCACTTTTTCCGCGTACGAAATTCTACATAGCATTGGAACTTTAATTTACGTGTATAAAAACATATCACATTTTTCTAAGTAATGAAATTTCTAAACAAAGATTTTTCACTGATTTTTCCTTGCTTAAGTAGTATAAATTAATCTGTATCATTCAAATTCGATTTAGATGTTTGAAAACCGCAATATATAAAGATAAGCGCAATAGAGAGAAACTGGCAGCCAAGTGCTTAAAGATTTCTGATTCTATGATTGAGTACCTTTCTCATCACGCTCCTATTTGAGATCAAGTTAGAAGAGAGCTTTCTTTAAGCTTTGATGCTCATATCACCTACAATTAAAGAATTAATAATTTTTGATTATGCAAATCATTTTCTCTCTGATGGGTTATGCTGAATGATATTTAACTTTAAAGAAATCAGTGATCATCAACTTTCCACGAAGACAAAGAAGCCAAGTTGTGTGCGTGTGATATATAGATATAACTGAGGTAGGGTCAGTATCATCTTCATCAACTTTCCCATTTAGGATCTTTTAATTGAATTAAAATTATGATTTCTTCTCAGCCACCTTATCATCTCATCCACCAGTCTTCCATTGATTCTTTCTGCTTCTCCCACTAACTCTAATTTTTATCATATTTTTTTTTGGGCAGAGCCATCATTGCTTTTTATGTTTCCTTCTTCCGATGGAGACTGTATACAATCACATCCCACGCAATTAATTTTTTATGTGGAAGATAATGTAGTGAAGTGTGCGGAAATAATAAATGGATCTACTAAAGCAAGCTAATTATGAGCTTTACTTTTTTTTTTTCGTACTTTGATTACATTTATACCATTAACTCATATCAAGTTAGCTTCTATGCAGTGAGCAATTAATGAAGATGATTACTGAACAATTTCCAGACTTTTATAATTAAGTTGGCAAAGAAACTTGAAAGTGATTGGCTAAAGACTGTCTGCTGCTAAAGGCGTTTGAACGCCTAAAAAAAAGGCCAACTTGGTTAATTAACTTATTACTTTAGCTGAAACACTTTTAATTTCCAGGTTTCATCCACAAGAGACATACATTTCTAGAAAACCTTCAACAACTTGGACGTCTTATATTCTGCAATTGCTTGTCCTTCATGTCCAAGATTCGCTCAGGCTCTGCTTTATAACACTACTAAAAAATCACATATTAGCAAGGAAAATTAGCGACGATTTTGATATTCCTCTCTAAATAGCCCAATTAGCGAGGAATTTAGCAAGAAATATTAAATTCCTCTCTGATATCCAAATTAGTGAGGAAAATTAGTGACGACTTGGATATTCCTCTCTAAAATGCTCAATTAGCGAGAAATATTATATTCCTTTCTAAATTCCAAATTAGTGAGGAAAAATTAGCAATGATTTTTATATTCCTCTCTAAAATACCTAATTAGCGAGGAATATTATATTCCTCTCTAATTTTTCAATTTCCCTCTTTTATTTAAATTTCCCCCATTCCTTATTTCATTTGTTTTTTTTTAAATTTCCCCCCAAACCCTAATTTCTTCCTCCCATCTATCTAGTTCTCCCTGTCTTTAGCACAAAAATTTTCACCCAGCCTTGTCTGTCACCCAGCTCCAGCTCCCTCTGCGTCCGTCGTCATGTTGCGTCTAGCTCCAGCCACTCCCATCATCATCTCGGTCAGGTGCGATGATCAGCACCTTCGCCGTCCCTGTTCAGTCCGTCTCCCAGCTCCATCCCCGCCTTTGTACAGCTCGTTTGTCCATCGTCCAGTCCTGCTGTTGTAGAGCTCAGGCGTGAGCTTAGACCCATCGTCATTGTCTTAGTTCTGTCTCAGTTGTCTCGATCCGTTGCGTGCTCAACCCCGTCGTCGTCCCTGCTTCCGTCGTCCTGGTTCAGCTCATTTCCGATCGTAGTGTCCAACCCAATGCCGTCACCTAGCTCAGGTGTGAGCTTAGACCTGCTGTCATCCATATGCCCTGTTCGAGTAGTGTGCCCACTGCCCAGCCGGCTCGCCCGTCGTCCTGAACCCCACTCTGGTCGTCGAGCTCTGAGGAGTTTGAGCTCAGTCGCAAGTTAAGCTTCTCCTTCTTTGTCTAAGAGCTTGGCATGCTTGATGGGATTCCGTGTTTTGGGCTCTTCATTTTCTCTTAATTTGAGGTAAAGCTTGCTCTTTTTCTTTTGTTTAGGATGATATATAGAAGTCTAAACTAGCTGAGACGTGTAGCATTGTGAACATCAATTTCAATATTTGTCATAGTCGTCACCCTTCTTGCTTAGTTCCCTCATTTGTAATAAATGCTCATGTATAGTTGTAATTGAAATGGTTCTACCTTGGTAGGATGAGGGGAAATCACCGCATCTATATGTGGAAGTTGACTTTCAGGAGGTAAAAACCTGAATCTACTTTCATTGGAAGGTTTTTTTTGTTAGCCTAGGCAGTCTTTTTTCTTATTGCCATGTGTCCTTTGCTAGATTGATAGTAGATGCTTTGTCAAGAAATCTACTATCTGATTTGTTGGCCTAAAAATAAAAGGGATTTGTTATGATTGAATATCTAATTAATTATTCATGGAGGAGAAAAGACTCATTTTTAGTTTGCAAATTTCATGTGCTGAATGAGCATCCTCGATAGACAAGGTTAAAGCGGTTTTGTGTATTTGAATTAAGTAACTAGTAAGAAAGTTGCACTTCTTGAGACTTGCAGTTAATTAAAGAATGAAGTTGGAGAAACTGCAGCTATATCCACAGGTAAGCATTGCTGGATATTACTGCATAAGCTTTGTGCACTAATTAATGGCTTGTTGGATTAATCACTTATTAAAACTTAAAAAGGGACAAAAATGAAAAACTAAAAGATAATTTTACATGGAACTCAATAGTCTAAACGAGAATTAATGCAATCTTTACTTTTAAGTTTATCTTCAAGTTTATCCTAAACACCAGAGTTGTTGTTTAATAGCATTTTGATGTTTCTAATGTACCTATGTATAATTCGTTTTGTTATAGGCCTTTCTTGCTAGGACTAATTCAACTCACTAATTTTTGAGGTTAAGACTATTTGCACCTGACTATTCAACTTTTGCGTTATGTGCTTGTAATGCTTTACTATCCTGTTTCGATTTTTTTGTTTTTGCTCTTTGCAACAGTGAATACTTGGATAAAGTGTACCAGTAAGAGGCTTAGATTCTCTTTTGCATTGAATTTTCATTGGTCCATGGCATGCTGATAGTTAAGAAGGTTGATTTCTTTTATATGACCTTTATATGAATAATGAAGGAGAACAAATCAATATCACTTGATTCTTCTACGCATGATTATTTTGAAGATATCTTCAACTTTCGGGCAGTTTAGTGGTGAGGCTGGTCTTTTTACCTTTTGAAGAAAGTTCGTATGCAACATTTGCAAGGTCTGCTTCATGTTCTATTTCTCTCTTGTTCTCTTGATGTGCAGACCCAGAATATCAGTGCATCTTCCTCTAATTTTTTTTTCCTTTTGTATTTACTTCCACTTTGCTTCTTTCCTCTGCTAGGCTCCTAATTGAAAAGGTCTACTCTAGTTGGAATCAATAGAAAGATAAAGGGCAGGAGGGTTTTAAGAAGTGTCTAAGTAATGTTTGCAGGATCTCTTATATTGGTATAATTTATCCTTTCTTGCGCATCCTTTTTTCATGCCACTCTATCTAGTCAACTTGTCTGGTACTGATGAAGCCTTATTAAGTTTTCTTTCATGTTAGGATCAAATACCCCCTTTCCCAACCGATGTTGCCTTTAGATTTATAGAAACCCAGCTAGGTGCCCTTGTTTTTGAGATATTCAGTGACATTAGCCCAGAGCCTATTGCAACAGCATCTTTAGGGCAAGTTTATAAAGGTTAGCTTTATGGTGAAATGACTTTGGATTTTGTTCCAATAATAGCTAATACTTCCTTTGCTCCTTGGGGATTATTTGCGTGGTGAAATGTTAGGATTTTGTTCTGGAGAGCTGGTAGCTGTAAAAGTTATACTATGTAATCAACATAATCTAATTTCATGTTTCTTCTTGGGGATTATTTGTGAGGGGACTGCTTAACTTCATTGCATGCTGATTTTTTTAATTCACGCTTTACTTACCTCTATTGTTATTTGCTTCACAAACTAGGATTTTTTTGACAACAGGATTGTGATTTTAATGTTCCAAAAGAATAAGGAAAAAAAGGAAAACTAGCAATCAATATGTTACATTGGAAACTCCTCTCCAAACTTGGGAGATATAAACTGGCTTGGCCATAGGAACTTGATCGGAATGAAGATGATTTGGTACTATTTTATAACTTACGTCATCTAATTCTCACTGTTGCAACTCAGTCAATTGGTTCAAGTGGTTGAAAAGTGATAGCGTTGTATTACTGAAAGTGGATATGATAGGATTTCTCAGTAGGATTTGCAAACAAACAGCAATATGAGTCATTGTGTACATATTAGGACATGTGTTTATTGTTAAAGACATTGTTTATGTGATATTACTATTTAAAATTTAATTTTTGGATCAATTTTATGATTAAACGAGATTTGTTTATAAAATTTTTTTGTTGATTCATATTTAAAATCTACATAATCACTACTACAGAGTATAGTTTTTACTATTGAAATTCGCGCCCTTTTTTAAAAAAGGAAGTAAAAAGTGAAGGAGATCTACTTTTGGCGCCCTATTCAGCATATAGGGCGCCAAAAGCCCTTCTAACACGACAAGACATGCATTGATAGTGCGCAGACCACCACTTCCTCATGTATAGAGTAGACTGGCCACACTCCCCTTCTCGGCTCCTATCTTCTTCCTTCTCCCGTGCGCTCCAACATCGCTCAAGCATCGCTGTGCCCAACTTCCCCTTCTCGGCCTCTCCCTTCTACCTTCTCCCGTGCGCTCCTCCAAACTCGCTCAAGCGTTGATGTGCCCAACCTCGTCCAAGCGTCCAGATTCTTCCAAGCGTCATCGTCTCGCCAAGAAAGCTCAAGCGTCGTCGTCTTCTTCTCTAGTTCTCGAGTTGGCTCGCAGGTTAGATTCTTCCCCATTTCACCATTTTGTTGTACATGCATGTCTCTTGTTTTAATCTTGCTTGCATGTCTTCTTATTCTCATTATAATGAATTACCCATTTACCATGACGGTGAGAGTTTATCTTTTCATTGTTTTTGTTCTATTTTCCAGTTTGCATGAGCTTTCTTGCTAGAAGGAGGCATTAGTGATTGTACTCTCTCATTTCCAACTAGTAAAGAGGATATACGGCCACTCAAAACTTGGTTATTTGCGGGTTCCATCTACAATCTTACTTTTTTATGCTTAAATCATTGTCACAGAGTTTTGGTTCATTTCATTATGCATTAATGAATTTTGTATTTCTCCGCCACAATGACTTTTGCTTATAATCCTAATATGTTTTTATTATGTCTGTCCTTGATCTGGTGTATAAAATGGAACTGTAAACTGAATTAGACAGTAAAAGGGTTAAATAAAATTGCAAAGATTTTTTTTTTAAAAAAAATATATACCCACAGTGCCCTATTTTAAAATATAAGGCGCCGTAGGTCTACGGCACCTTTCGTCATATAGAGCGCCATAGGCCCTAACTTTCTACTCCCCTCACATATGCGTCCCCCCGAAAAAGGGCGCCAATTGGGTTCAAAATAGGGCGTAAAAAGTACCTTTTGTAGTAGTGAATTGCCTCTTTAGTGACGGAATATAACGTATATAGTGATGGAATTGTCAAATTTAGCGACGGTTAAATATGTCCCATAATTACCATTTAGCGACGGAAATATAACGTATTTAGTGACAGAACTATTAAATTTAGCGACGGTTATGTAGGTTACAATTGCCCATTTAGCGATGGAATATAACCCATTTAGCGATGGAATTGTTAAATTTGGCCAGTAAAAGTAAGGCATAATCTTCTAATTAGCGATGGAAAAATTTAGCGACGAAATTTTGAATGTTTCCCTCACTAAATTGTCAAATGTAGCGACGTAATATAATTCATTTAGATATGTAATTGCCAAATTTAGTGATGGAATTGTTAAATTTAGCGACGGAAAATTAGCGATGGAATTATCGAGGGAAAACTCCATCGCTATTTCCGTCGCTAAATTTAGCGACCCTCAATATAGCGAGGGATTTAGCGACGGACTTTTTCCGTCGCTAAATTTGATTTTTCCGTCACTAAAGCTGATTTTTCTGTCGCTAATTCCATCGCTAAATCCAATTTTTCTGGTAGTGTAAGTAAAAATCTCTCTTAATTCAAGTTGAGCCATGCTAGAATGGGAACCATAATGATTTTTAAAAACTTCATGTACATCTATATATATTGTGGTGTTATTATATTCACAATTTGATTTATTGTAAATTGATTTCTTATACATATTATAAATGTGAGCTTTATGAAATATGTATTATAGATTACTGGTTCGACTGCCAATCTAATAGCTTAGACCATAAGAACCATGAAGTATTGGCTTTTGAGATTCGACGCCTGGTCCTACTCGTCAAACATTTTCAGACATCTAGTTCCGAAGTATTCGTGTATTTGGGAATCTGTTAGGAGAAAGAAGTTTATGGATTCCAAGATATTTTACGGATTTCAAAATGATTTTACCATTTCAAAATATTTTTACGGATTTCGAGCTTCTTTTTACAGATTTCAAAATTTTTTTATTTTGAATTACGTGCACTTTTAAAAAAAGTTTTCTCAAACATGCATCGTATTAAGTTATTTGCTTTTATTGAATTTTAAGAAATAATGTAAAAGTGAATTTGACACCATATCTTTATTAATTAGAAAAGTTGAGTTTATTAGTCTTTTCTACTTGATTCTATGCCTTTCCTAAGCTCTAATTCAAATTTTATCGGCTATGAAATTTATTTCATTATTTACTCAGTTTAATTTCCCGATAGAAAACTTAAATCAATAATAAGAAGACAACACTTATCTTTTTTAACAAATATAAATTTGAATATATATAAAAGTTAAATGGTTGATAGGATCCATTTATTTATTAAGATTGTAAATGGAGTGGGTTGATTGAGAACAATACAAAAATTCTTAAAAATACCAATGACCTTCATAAAGATGACAAAACTTGTACTAAAAAGTTGATTAATTATCACACGATTAAATTAAGAATTAAAATATCTTGCGAGGTAGGTGGTTGCCCACCATGTCTATCACCAAGCGCCTCTCACAGTTTTCTGTTTATAAAAAAAAGTTAATTAGGCCGCTTGCGGATTAGCATTTAAATAAAAAGAGATTAGCATATCATATAATGATTAGATTTTGATGTGAACCTTTTGGACCACTACTTTCTTTTTTTATGCTTCCATGGATGGCTTTTCAGTGACTCAAAATAACAGTTTGAAATTATTTGTTTTCGATTGTCTCATGATTTGTATATGAATATTTTGAATTTTTACAAAATTTCTGTTTTCCATAAAAAAGTTAATATTACAGCTCTTTTGAATATGAGCACTTTATAGTAAAAATATTAAGATATATTTTACAAGGCTTAGCCAAATTAAATTTTTTATTTGGATTTAATTGTAAAATAAAATAATTTTATATGTGTTCTATTAACTTAATTAGTCTAAATATTGATGAATCAAAATTCTAATTATCTCCTGATTTTGATCTTAAAAAGATAGCCTTTTTCCTTATTTTATTTATAAACCATCTATTTGCTAGCCAGAAAAACTTGATGTTATAAAATAAGAACCTAACGCCCTTCTATTTTTAATTACTTTGTTTATTTCAGTATCCATGTTCAGATAGAAGAGGCTTTTTGTTTGAGGAAAAACCAAAATGATATTAATGATAAATAAAATTCAGTTGCAAAGCAACCAGAAACCATGGGACCAAAACAATTTGTTGTGATGTATTTTCCGTTTTGAGAATGTATTCTCTCGAATTCTAAATATAGGATATCAATTATAATATATGTTGTACTACAAGTAAAGTCTTATATTTGAAACATATATGATCAAAAGTCAGCATCAAATTAAATAGTCAAGTCCATTTTGGAAGTGAATGCCAGATAAAATGTATTATACTTAAACTATACTGTAAAGAAGTTTGTAAATATACGTAGAAAGAGACACTCAAACACAACCATATCATGCCCACTGCAAAAGATTAAGGGATCTCTTATCTCAATGTTAAGGAAAGATATAACTTTTACTCCCTAAATTTTTTTAATTAATAATTTAGTTCCTCAACTTTGATTATGAGCAATTCAATCTCTACATTATTTTATTAAGAAAACACCTCATTGTTTTTGTACAACTCAGTTTCTAGAATTCCTTAATTCAACAAAACTTCATTGCAATAATTAAGGAAAAGTTTAGAGACTAAAAATTTATAATATCTCCATATTATTAAATTATTGAGCCGATCAGCCTGTGCTTATAAATATTGAATCGACTATTTAATGTGATTTTTATGGTCAAATTGCAATGAAACGTCAAATCACGCTCCACCAGTATTCATATAAATCCCTCCACCTCCACCACCTCTTCCCGACCACTCTCTCGTTACCAAAAACCTTCATGAAAAATTACAAAATAGTGATAATAATAATAATGAAAACTCACTCTGTACTGAGACCATCAAGTGCCTCACAGTTCAAAAGGGACTCACGAGAGACCAATATTATTATATGCTATCTTCTAAATCACACACACACACACACACACACACACACACACACACACTCTCTCTCTCTCTCTCTCTCTCTCTGGTCCTTTTTCCCACGATCGACACTAGCTTGTGTGATTCAGTGGAAGAGGCCATTATTATTTAATGAATGCGTTCTTTGCTAACACTTTGTCTCTTTCAACATAGTCCCTACCTTAAACATTCTTTTGTGAAATTATTGAGTGATTTAAATTATGATTTCACTTTGGTTTTAAGCTTCGAAATGGAAACAAGGAATAATATATGTTATATGTATGGTCATGTGCTGTCTGACTTCTATTTTGAGCTCTTCCTGAAATATTATATATTCTCAATATATTGATTAGAAATAGTTAATTAAAAGTGTTGGTTTTAATCATTGTCACAGCATTGGATTAATATAACATTATCTTTCTTTAAAAGAGTTTCAACACTTACTCCTGTGTTTGGTTTGTTTTACTCTCACTCCCTCCCTCCCACTTATTATATATGATGGGATTTGAGCATATGATCGCCTTGAACATGAATTCAGATATCATTTATAATGACTGAGTAGAAGTAGTAAGTGTTACATGTGTCTTTGGGCTCAATAGTTACAAGGTGCACTGTGTCTCCTAACCACAGTGCATAGAACATAAAAGCGCGAATATAGACTATACAATATGAACAACTTGTATATATAATTAGGTTTATGCGTGTCGATTGATCAACTGATTTTAATTTTTAATATATATATATATATATGCGCTCGATTAAGTTGTCAATTTGTTATTGAGAGGATATACTATTATTTTAGTTGGAAAAACTTATATTATTTTAGTTGGAAAAACTTATCTTTCTATCTAAAAGTTTTCTTGATACGGAATCTTACTACTGCCAAAGAAAAAAAAGGTATTAGATGATATATGCTTTTCCTTGCTGTTATGTGATCATTTTGCTTTGGTTTCTCCCTTCCAAATATTATTCGTTTTTTTCTTTTAGTGTATTCCTTTTCATCTTCGTTTGCTTGTAATTATATAAGTGGTAGTCACGTGAGTAGTTGATTTTTTTTATTCTTTGTTTTAAGCCAAAACATTTTGTCTATTTTGTAAAAATATTTTAATGAATTAAAGCAAGTCATTGAAAATCCCCAGCTAATAATTTTCCATACCCTTGATAAAATAATATTTTTATACCTATCTGACTACGTTAGATTCAAGTATTGTGGGATCCAATTAGGGGTGGCTAGTGTTTTTCTACTGTCACATGCACGCGTACTTGAGACATGGTACTCAAACAGTCAAATATATATTTCCACTAGAACTAACACCAGTTGATTTGAATGACCTAATTAAACAATAGTCATTGGTCCTAGTGAAATGGACTATGGCCACTTAAACAAAATATTTTAATTTTTAGCTTGTATGAATGTAAAAAAAAATTAAAACAATTTTGAGGGACTACCCTTAATTAGCTTTGAAAATGCTCAATAGTGTTGGATGTCAAATAGCTATATGCCCAAGTGAGGGCACTATATTGTTTCAACCTCATTTGATGGCCTCAAAATGTTGAATAGCTATATTAAAATTAAAGGATCTAACTATATTAAAATATCGTAATGCTTCTCAAACATTTATTCTAATAAATCCATCAAAACAATTAAAATATGTTGATATCAATATATAATATATAGTTAAAATGAATTAAATATTTCATATGGAATGCCCATCAATATCAATATAATATAAATACTATAAATTACTCCCTCTAATCTTACATGTGAGAGTCCATAGAGGAATTTGGTTTTATTGTAGACATAATGCCTATTCATTTTACTTTGATCCTGAATTTTTATTTTTTCTCTAAACTCTCTCTATTGATTACATATATTAATGGATTTAACTTTATTCATTAATTTTTTGCATGACTTTATTTGTTAGATTTCATGCAAAATGCACTAAACTCATATTTATTTATGAAATAAGTTAAAGTGTAGATCCTTCCTCAGTGATAAAATATTCTGCTCCATCAGTTATTTAGTAAATCAAAATTAAAGTTGAAATAAGAAGCCTGATGCCGTGGCCTATGTTAGTCAGCATTAGAGGTCAAGTATTGATGATCATGGAGGCCGAAAAAAAATAAATGCACTTAATTAAACAGGTAAATGGAAGTGATAAGTTGACATATATATATATATATATATAATCCAGGTCCAGAAAAGGGTTCCAAAATAACATTGAAAAGTCTAAAGAAAATGATCGTGATGTGATAGTCGAGCAACACACACACAGATATATATATATATATAATGAAGACTTCATTTCAAATCCAGAAGTTTTGATATCTTGTTTGACCCATGCCAGAGACGATCCCAGCAAAATCTAGCCAACCAATCCGTTAGAGTTGAACAATCTTGATATGAAATGTGTTTGATTTTGGCTTGTTTAATGCATTATGTGGGATGTTGGCAAATCAATCAAAAGTGATAATTGCGCTCGCACACGCACACACTCTCAATGGGATAAAATAAAAGCATGTATCAAATATATATTTTAAAAAATATATAATAATTTTTTATTAGGAAACCTATTTCAAAGCTAATTTCTTTATTGAAAGCTAATTAATTAGTAAGCTACAAATAAATTTTAAGAAAATTGTTGTTTAAAATATATGTATGAAAGATTCAATAATAACTTTGGTCTTTAAAAATAATTACAAGTTGTATGTTCTTTTGATATTTTAAATTTTTTAAGATTTGGCTGTGAAGTTTTATTTTTTTTCGGCCAACTGATCACACGAATTTGGTTTGTTTGGTGAAGTGTTTTCAAAAGCCAAACACACGTTCAACAGTGTTTTTCTGCAAAATGAGAACATCTCCTTTATATATTTAACTCGGCTTGCGTAAAAGTACTTCTCTACGGCATTCCCAAACGGTCACAATAATGGACACTAATGCAAGAACGTGCATCATATGATCCTTTTTTTCAAAGTTGGGTGCAACTGTATAATGCTGGCCAACTTTTCGGCTTTTCCATTGGGTCAAACAGAAAAGAAAAGTGACTAATAGAACAAAGTTGTTTCAATTTTCTTAACAACCGATTTGTGTTTTTTTAAGGGAAAAAGATGCATATTTCTCATGAGTTTACATCTAGAATAGCCACACTTAAACTTGTATATTAATAGTATTCATAAATGTAAATATGTTCTGATTTCTAAATAAATTGGAGTAACATTAATAATGAAAAAAATTTGGTTCGTTTAGGACTTATTTCAAACATCATCATCAAACCCGATTTTTATTTTTACCTGTGCAGTGTATATGACAAAGCATATCAATGAATAATGTCGCCCATTAATTATGTCTGTACTGTACATGACAACGATCCTTACACTACGGATGTGTAACTCATGACCTTTGAGCCCATAATTTCAACTACGTCCTTCTCACCCCATTTGAACTTTATGTTCCAATCTAACTAAAACAATTAGGTCTTCTTTAGAGAATTTACCAAGAGGAATCACCAAAAATAACCGGGACTAGGGGCTAAACAATTGTTGGAATGTTTGGCATATTCTTAAAAAGCATTATAAATGCACGCTGATTCAAATCGAGGTAAAATTATTTTTACATATTCACCTCGAAGACCGTACCCAAAATCTTGCTAAAATAATAGGTTTACATGTCATTTCATAAATATGCCTTTTTTTAGTTGGAAAAAACAAATTTTTACGTCTTTACATTTTTCATCAATTTTTAATTTAATATAGTGTCTTACAATATTTTTAAATATGGGGAAAATTAAATAATTGTTTGATTTTCTAACAAAGTTAATGAATTAATCATCTTTCATTAGTTCTAATATAATAGTTAGAAGTGACTTATACTATGGTCAACAAGGGATACTAAGTTTAACATCATATCTTTACCAAAAAATCTTAATGGATCAATAAGGTTTCATGTCATTTTGCTTATATATGTCTCTTTTAGTTGGGAAAACCGATTTGCAAATACCTTTTCAATTTTTAATTTGATATCTATGTGTTTCTCTCTATCTTAAATTTTTTAACTTCGTTGTTTTTTTTAACTTCACTCTGTTAATTAACCTCTATATAGAAAGTTAACGGTGCTTCCGGAGCAAAATTAAAGGATTCATTAAAAAAAAGTAAAGGTAACAAATTAAAAATTAAAGGAAAGAACATCGGTGCATACAAAATGATTTTTCCTTGTTTCTTGGTTTAACTTTCTACTTTTGAGAACTTCCGAACCAAGTCAAGTTCTCTCACTACTTGATATTCCCAAGAGGTGATTCATCTCAAACTCAACTCTTTTTTTTTTTCTACTTCATACTCCCTCCGATACCGATTTTATATAGGACATCTTTAAGAAGAATTTTTATTCATAATATAAGTTATTTGGTGGGTTATTAATTACTGAATTTTTTTTCAAATATTACCCTTGGAATGATTTATTTGCAAAAGATTTGAAGTCTAATATTGTGTTTCTCAATGTTCTTCAATGAGGGCAAAGTTAAAAAAAGTTTTATTTTTTTAACAAAAGTAATGAGTCAACCATCTCTCATTGGTTCTGATATGGTAGTTAGAGAAGACTTGTAATATGGACAAGAGGAAGCTAAGTACATAAATTTAGAGAAACGAATTAACCCTAGTTAAATATAAGTCACGAATAAAATGAGAGAAAACTTTGGAATGAAAGCTTAGTGCAGTGTGAGCAAGTGGCGCAATTGACAATTCATAGAGTTTTGCCGACACAATTCATACAGAAACTACAAAATGTGTCCCCTTTTTTTTGTTTGGATCCCAAAACAATATTACACATTCTGTTCCAATTGTCTGTTGCTTCTACTTTATATAATACACGTTTTAGATCAGATGAAGCACTTGAAAACATTGTCATGCAATGTGTGGCCAATTTGTGCATGTTGTGTCCTCCATCATCGTCTTACAGTACATGCATTTTGACTTCATCTCTTTTTGTTTAATTTCGCCTTTTATTTGAATCCGTCAATTTAATATATGTCATGGATACTTTAAAAAATACGTTTTGAATTTCAAAGTTAAAATAGACTAATGTCTTATATTTAAAATTAAATTCAACTTTTTAACGTTAACTTTTATATTAGAGATCAGAATTGGTATTTTTTTTAAGTGATGAAATTTGCTGTGAGTAAGAAGAGATCATCAAAGAAGTTGATGGCAAAATTAGCCAACAATAATGTGTGGAGCAATTTAAGTAGCTAATAAAGTATACGTCAAACTGTGCTTGTTTGGTAAAGTTTACATACCCCAAAAGCACGTTCAATATTATTTACATCGGCTTGCGTAAAAATACTTCCCTACCGCGTTCTCAAACGGACCCCTGTGTCAGTCGATCGCCATATTGACACCACAATTGGAGGCTTAATGAGGGATCGCTATTATCATCAATTCAAGTGGTGACTTTCCCTGTGGAACAAATGTTTGCACAATTTTTTATTTAATCATTATATTTACGAGTTGACGCGTATCTCTTGTCATTACTCATTGAAATTGAATTGCTTTAATTTCTCCTTTTTTAAAAAAAGAGGTGCATATTAGTCTAGTCGGTAAGATGATGTTTCACCAAATTGACCTAAGTTAGGCCACTCCAAAGACTAATTAAACGGTAAATTGGGTGGTTGTGTTGAATGGTTAAAGTTGGTTCTGCTAAAATCATAATGGCCTTGTTAGCCCTTAGCATATACTTTTCTTTCTTCCGTTTTTTTTTGGCCCAGTGTTGGCATATTCTTTTTAGCATCACAAGATTGAACCAAAAAGTTAGTAAAGTTCTAAATGTAAGATTTATTTTTAACTATCATCGTTTCTCAAAACTAACATATTAATACTTCATTGACAATAATTAAATACAACATTTAATAATACATTCAAGTATCGTATAAAATTAAAAAATGCTTGTCACTGTTGCAAAATTCATCAATATGTTACACATAGAGGGATTATGTAATTTTTAATAAATAATTTTAAGAATTCTTTTGAGAATATTTTATGCAGTCACTCATTTAAAATGATTGGGTGATTCAAAATAAAATATCCAGTACAAGTTATCATGCAGACTCCAGCCGTGCAACGTGCGGAGCTGCACAAGTGTCAGCTCGAGTGCTTGAGACGCACTCACTCCCTTGCCTATTTGCTGGAGCAGATCAACTACACTCTTAGCTTGTGGCACCCCATTGCCCACTCTGTGTCTCTGACTATGAGACTGACTGGTCGAGCATAGACGAAAGTCGGCAATAGTGATCCGAGTGGAAAGGCTCAACGGATCGCCTGGAATAACAGGCTGATGACTCTCAACACATTATCAGAAAAATATCATTTAGTGACGGAAAAATCCATCACTAAATGGATATTTTTCATTGAAAAATTTTCATTTAACGACAGAAAATATTAACGACCCTCGTTTTAGCAACAAAAAATAGTCATTTTTCTGATAGTAACAGCTTCGATTGGCCTACTCAACTGTGTATTGATTGAAAGGCAGGGCGGCACAGCCCCAAGGGAGTGGTTACTTAAAAGTTCGTTTTAAATCTATAAATTGGCATCTCATTACGTTCAAAAGTCATTCGAGTCCATAAAAGATTCATCTTAAAAGAATTCTATATATATAAACTAACCTAAGTCACTTCTTTCAAATGTCAATTTCTTTCCTTTCTTTCTTTTATAAGAAAATGTCACTTTCTTTTAGTATTAAACAAGCTTATTTTATGAAAAAAGTCATATTTATTGTAATTAACTAGCTTAAATACCTTTTTAATTTGGTCAAATTAGATAAACAATTCTTATGTTAAGGATCAACGGAGTTCATGTAAAAGGATTATAAACATGAAAACAATAAAAAAAACATTTTTAGGGGGTTTTCGCTAAAATATAACATACTTGTTCATACATGCAACAAATAAATCTCATACTTTACAATAAATTCTAACAACTCATACTACGTAAGAGTCATGTGAAGCTCATTTTTAAGAGGACTACACGTAATAAGTTTCCAATGACCACAAATATTTAGATAACCAGACTCCAAAAGCTAACTATTAGGTTTGAAGAGCCCAATATCTTAGAAGACCCCCTTTTAATGGAAATAATTGTAATGTGGGAATTGTTACAATTCCTTAATGGCTTGACTCTACATCACTTCACTCAATGCTTAAATCAACCTCCTGTCGATCAGCCTTTACAATCAAAACCCTCTATAGGTAGCTCTCTCTGGTTGGCCGGCCAAGATAATGTCTCAGTGACTCCACATTATGATATTTCACTCAACCTCATGTTGGTTAGCCCATTCGATTAGCATTATTTGCAGGTAGCCCATTGTTTTTCAACTGTAACAAATATAAGTTATTAAGAGAATCACATCCTAAAAGTTAACTATTAAAGTAAATGAACCTAAAGCTTTATAGAATCCCTCTTTCAAAGAAACCTTCATAATGCAAGACTTGTCATATTAATGAATGAAAACCAAGTTAATCTTAGCCAAAAAATTTATCAAAATAATTTGCTCTTTCACATCATGCGAATGTACTTAAAATTAAAAAAATTGTAGCAAGGATGAACTAATCATAAACAGCTTGCTAGTTTATAAACACAAATTAGAGGGGGAGGAAAATTATTGTGTAATTAATTACTAAAAATCCCACAATAAGTTAGAATCATAGCAACGACTATCAAGTATACAAAATGCAAAAGTTCATTATGGCATATCCAAAACTCAAAAAAATTTACTAATTAAATCGTTCATGTAGATGAGGGAGAAAAATAATCTAAACTAACTAATTAAAGCAGCCACAACTTTTTTTTAGCTTTTAAAAAAAGTGAAGATATGAAATGTGTAGTGGTGAAGGAGACAAATTGGATTGCTTGTGAGAGTTGGAGCACTTGGGAATTCTGGAAGTGACAACTGAATGAAGAAATGATGATATCGTACTGATAAACCATGTCAAACAATTGAAATGACAGGCCATTTCATTATATTGCCCCAAACCTAGTGAGCACCCATATAGATCCTTCTTTGGATAAATAGAAACTTACTTGAAAAATAAATACTCAACATTATTCATTATTATTAATTATTAAAAAATCATCCATATACAGTGGCGGAGCCAGGACCCTGTGACAGTGGGGGCAATTTTTTATTTTCAAACAAATGACAACAGACTTACAAATATAGATAATTTGAGTGGGTTCAAATTTTAACAATCAGTGGGTGCTTATTAAAAATCTAATAATAATTTACATGTATACAAAAAAATTCAGTGGGGCAATTGCACACCCTCATCAAAGGGTGGCTCCGCCACTGTCCATATACATATCCCTAGACAACAAATAACTACGAGTCACCTTCACTTACACAATACTAACCACCATTTTCGCTTTTTAGTGGCCAAGTGGACACTACCACTTCTTATTGCAGTATAACCAGTTGACCTTTTTTACAATATATCTCATATTTTTTAATTTTCATAATTCACAATATATATATATATTTATTGTTAGGCTGACCCATCAATGGTGAAGTAATAATATTGCTGTCTTGATTTTTTTTTTTTGGTGGTTGGGGAAAAGGAATATAATTGCACGGGGACCCCTCAATTATTGACAAGCATCAGATTAAGAAGGGGTTGTACTTTTGAAGGTACAAACAAGTGGTCGAAGGTTGTATGATATTATTCCAAGTCAACCTAATGTCATCTGGCACGAGCAAGAAGGTTGATTAGTGTTCCTCATGATTCGCATCTAACGATATTGTACTGAGTTATTGTCCATATGTAACTTTGTGTCACAAAATACATACATTATCCGTACAAGGATACAATATGAGATATTTCTTGTACTTAATATCTCGTACTAAATTCGAAAATGCAAAATTTAGTTAGAAATTTACTTTAATAATAAATGTAAGATTCTAATTTACTTTGTCTCCTCAATTTATATTTTTTAAACTTCTTATATTGATTGCATATATTGAGAGGTTTTCATCAAAAGGTAAATCCAATGCAAGGTATTGGCTTTGTTTGGTAAGCCATTTTACCCAACGGGTGGGCTTACCGAGATAAAATTCCTCTCACATAAACTGCCTAGGAATCTGTGTCCGTTTTTCCAACGGGCTATCTAAACGGAGCCATTAAAGATGCTACTCTCTACGGTCCTATGTAGAAGCTTAGAATTTATAAAAGAGCATGGTCCTTTTTGTAAACCTCAATTTAGGTTTATCTGAGCATTTAACATCCCTTTTAATTTACTCCCAATTCATTACATGCCTCCCCCACCTCCTTTTTCCATTCATTCTCCCTCATCTTTTTTCCACTATTCTTTCTCACTCTCTGCCTCTCAATGAACAGGGGTATTTTTGGAATACAAGTTATATTTTTCACATATTTATTACTTTTAACTAATTTTAAACTCTTCCGTTTATGCATTTCGGTTATTTGAAACTTAAGGGAGTATTTTAGAAAAGTCAATGTACACACTTTCTTTACAAATAACTAAGTTTACTTATCTCATTAATCTTTATATATTAGCTATCTAATTCTTACATTAAAGATCATATGAGTGTTTTGATATGCTCCACAACGAAGAAAACATAAAGTATAATTAATAGGGTGTCTCATCTATCGACCTTCCTAATTCAGTATAAGTTAAAGAAAAGTTCAATGGAATGAAAAATTGTGATGTCCACGCTTGATTTATGATAATTGATGCTGCCATAATTTTTTAAATTTTTATTGGAGGCAATCCTCTTCAAAATACCATCTAATACTAAATATGAAACCTCTCAAAGACTAATCCAACCTTTGGTATCAGATATTTATTATTTTTATTTGCGCCAAACACATGATTACAAATGATGGGCCAAACTGTAAAACTTCACTTTAGCCCAACCAGCGGAACAAGGGATGATAAATATTTTCGCCGGAAAAGAAAAGGATTCATTGGATGACTCAATCTTAAACTCATTAATTGGATTTTTTTTTTTGGGGCAAAAAAGAATAGAACTCATCATCAATTGGATGATCCAACAGAAGATGAGTGTCAAACAATGTTCTAGAGGTTGTATTTTTAAAATAAAACTCATCATCGTTTGGATATTTCTTAAAAAATAAGGGCATCAATTACCTGTTTGGAAAAGTTTATTTACTTTCCAAAACACGTTTAACAGTATTTTTCGTAAAACGAGATAATTTCTTTCACATATTTATCTCAATTTACGTAAAAGTATTTCTTCACCGCGTTCTCAAACGGACACCAAGACATACAAAATACATAAAAAGATTCATTGAATTTTGTTTATTTTCCTAATGCGGTCTTCCTTTTGAATCAATACTTATGGTTAACACCGATAAAACGGGTTCAGCCTGCAGGTTGAGCCCACCAACCCGGGGCTGAGGCGGCTTTGGCGGCTCGTCAAAAAAGGGCCCGCGGGTTGGCGGGCCAGCCCTTTTTTATCTTTTAAAAATAATTTTTTATATTTTTTAATAGGAAGAAAATGATGTTTTAATAATTTCAAATATTGTTTTAAGCTTCATTATTTTATCTTAAATACATACTTTGAAGATTGTTGATTATGTATTATGTTTTGTATTAAAATATAAAAAAATAATACATGATCAATAATCTCCAAAGTAAATATATATTTAAGATAAAGTAATAAGATTTAAAACAATATTTGATTATATTTTTTCAGAAATGCATTGTATTTTTCTTTCAAAATCAAATTGACTTGATAAATTTTATGTAAATTTGTTGTATTATTTTTTTAAAAATTTCAGAAAAATAAAAAAAATTAAATTAAAAAAGGGAAAAAAAGTGACGGGCTGACCATCGGACCGGGCTACCAATAGAGGTCGGGCTGGGACGGGCTGGCCAGTGGGCAGCCCGTTTCCCAGCTCTACTTATGGTTGGTGTTAGTGGACTTTTGTTTTTATTTAATTTGGACTAGATCTATATTTTGGGCCGACTCTGATTGGGTTCTTCTTTTGTTGACTGGCCGCTAGCTTCACTTTTTCTTGGGGCTATTGATTAGATTTGTTTCCTCATTAGGGATAACACATGCACTAGGGAACATCAAAGGCATCATATTTAAAAAAAAAATCGAATTTCACATTTTCAGAATACCAATAAGATCTCCTGAAATTATGTGGGAAGTGAACGAAAGTGAAATAGTTCCATGATATGATCACAGATTTAAATGAAAGATTCAATCCCAAAAGACTAGCTTATTGAATGGGAGTTTGTCTTCAAACTTATAACTAAGCTTCACTTATGAGGCAATTTGATAAAGAACCTATAACTTTCTGAAGTAATTTTTTAGGTGCATTAAATATCTTAACATATTTTCTCAGTACATCTAACACCTTGAAGTATTTTTTTAGATACTTACATAACCTTACATTATTTTTTTATGCATCCAATACCAAGGTTTAAAAAAATACTTTAATATGTTAGACGCATTTAAAAAAATAGTTCTGAATGCTGGATGCACTTAAAAATAGTTAATGGTGTTAAATTCACCTTAACCCTACACACAAGCACATATAAAGTGTTTGTTTGAAAAAGTTTATTTACTCTCCATAAGTACGTTTAACAGTATTTTTTTTGTAAAATGAGATAATCTCTTTCATATATTTACCTCGACTTGCATAATAGCATTTCTCTACCGCGTTTTCAAACGGACATTTTTAAATCAATCATGACTTCGTCCTTTGCCAGTTGTTTGTCAAATTATGAAAATAGGTTGATTTGGGTTGGAAGAAATGAAGGAGGGAAAATATACTTCGAACAATTTGATTTTAAGATAGAAAAATATGGGAAAAAATATTCTTGAAAATAATTTTATTTTAAAATATTTCGATGGTGCTAATTTTAATATAGTTGTTGCCTTCGGTTTATTTTAAAAGAGAAAAATAACCTAATAGAACAAGGTTGTTGTTGGCTTGTTGCCATTATTATAATCATTTGCTTATTTACTTTAATGAGTGATAACATTGTTTCTTCAGTTTTATTTTATCTCTATTTTTTTCTTTTAACTTTTCTCTTCATCCAAATAAAACACTAACCTAAAAAAAAGATGAAGTAATAAGAATAAAAGATGAATTTAAAGAAATATATAAAATGAAATAGATGGAGAATTTTTTTTAAAAAAAAAACAAAAGAAATAGACAGAAAAAAGAAGAAGAAAAAGAAACACCTCCGTGTTTCTAAATCTGTGTGCCGGCATGTGTTTAGAGGGTTAATTTTTTGTTAGCTCAATAAACACGGACGAATATTAAGAAGAACTTTAACTATTATGGATAGGACTTGTCTAATTTTGGGGAGGCTATTCTAAAATCAAATTTTTATTTTTCTATGCACAAGAATATTAGTTGAGTGAAATTTTTAGTAGTTCAAATTTATACACACACACACAAGAAGTCAACTTTTCTCGGCCAACAGTCCTTTTATATATTTAATTTTGAAAAGCATGATTTTATTGGGAAACCATGGTAGAGTTCAATGGACCATTTTATTTTTTTAAATTTCTTTTTATTTTTTTTAATTTCAGTTGAATACTATTTGGAATCATGCACACTGATTCCATCCACAGTAATAACAAGTCAATGTCCATATAATATAAATAGTAAAATACATTATACAATATACATACAGTTTTTCGCTACAAAATTGGTTAGAATTTTTTATTCAAATACTCTTTAATTTAATTTCTTCACTTATATAAAGTTGGTGCCATTTTTCTTGTAATTAATAAAAAATGAGGGATTAACATTCATGTCATAATAACAAATTGTAACATTCACATATAAACAAAAGGTATGTGTCGTTATTCTTATCTGGTTTTTTTTAAGCGAAAATGAAACTGAATGACTTAGTAAGAGGAAGAAAACAACTTAAAAGCCCTAAAATATCACTAGTAAAAAAAGATAATATATCTACGGATTTTTCCTACAGAAAATTTCCGTAAATAATTTCCTGCTAATTTTAAATTCAGTGGCTGTGGGTGGTCTTGCTTAATTCAGTGAGGGCATTATCTTGTGAAATTTGGTTTAGAAGATGCCCTCCAGCTTTAATGCAAGAAAGTTTTCAGCATTGTTTTCATTTATTGTATTATTTGAATTGTTTTTATCTTGTAGATTGTCAACTTTTCACTATATTACCTGGCTGATTGTAAATTTTTATTGTATCTAACTGTTTGCTATTGCTAATTAGATTGGATGCATACACCTTGGGTTTATTTTAATTTTTTTCCCCTTCAATAACTTCCAGTTGTTCGTCAGTATTAGTAGATAGGGTCTGCACCAACTGCAGATGTGCCTTCATCCGTATCTACTTCTGCTGTACCTCCAGTAAGCCATAACGTTGCTCCTGCAAAATGTGATTGAACAGAGCATATATCTCCTGAAGATTCAGATAATCAGGAAGTCAAACCTCTAAGCCTGCAAATGTATTTCACATGAAAATCCATATGTATTTCTCTCTCATTTTTTAAGGATGCAAATGTAGATTACCAATGGCAGCTTGTTAGAAGAAATCTAACTTAGGGGGAGTTGAAATTGCAACCATTAGATGTGATGGTGATGAACAATTACTTGTGGCATTTTTTGTTTTTAATGTCATAAATTATTTATATGACATTTGAATTTTACTAATGTGTGACAAGGGTGTTGAAGATATTTTTTTACGAGTGAAAATAGTTGCAAGGAAGTTGAAGACATTTGAATTGTTTAGTAACTACATTCATAAATGTTTTAAAAAAATTTCAAATTACCTGCAGATTTTTCTACGGAATTTACCTGTGGATTTTCCTAGGAATTTACCTACGGAATTTATCTGCAGAAAAATCCGCAGGTAATTACCTGCAGATTCGAAATCCGCAGGAAAATGAATTTCTATGAACCTTATACCTGCGGATTAAAATCCCCAGGAAACAATTTTCCTACGGATTTTTAGCCAAAATCCGCAGGAATTAGTAATTTTTTTTGTAGTATATGGAGATGTATATAATCTAAGTCCTTAACAAGATAATGTTAACCTTGGGGTTGGTTCAGTGGTACCGGGCTGATACAAGCTTAATCAAGGTCAAAGATTCGAATACTGTCTTGGGCATGCAGCTTGTTAATAATTAGGGCCAGCTATCTCACCCATCGAGGTGCCGGGCAATCAGCGAATGGGATTAGTCACTGCTACTGATGATGAATACCCATGATATATTACCAAAAAAACAAGATAGTGTTTCGTTTTCTCTACAAGATTTGAGTTATCTTTGTTGCAAGTCATCAAGTGAGATATTAATTATACTTTTTATAATTATTCTTATTTAAAGTTTCATACAATTTTTTTGTTCATCTATATATAACTCATGGTTTTAAACATAGGTAAATTTAAAAAATTATTTTCAAACAAGTTTAATGATTTGATTCTGCTGGTAAGATGGTTGGAATTAAGTGTGATAAACGCAGAAATTAATGAATGACTATAAATTAATTATGATGGGAAATAAAAACCAGTTGAAGTCCCTATTAGATGTTCGAAAATATTTTGAGTTTTAATGCTCTAAGAAATATTTTAAAAATTGCTGAAAAAAAAATTTATTGTGAAGTTTAATATCCAAATATACCTATGGACTCAAATCTTTGAACACGTCCAACTCATCCTTAGCATTTGCAACTTGTTTTTAAATATGTACACATTATATATCTTTAATCATGTATAAATATCTTCTATTTTACTCTAAGTTAAAAATGAATTATTTATGGGTAATTTTTCCAATATTTAAAAACCTTCTGAGATTCCAAAGTCAAGCCGTCTTATTAATATTTTATCAGCCAACTATTCACAATTAACTTTTAACAATGTACAACTAATGGGGGTGAGACCTCAGGCCTTTTCACGCAACACCTTTCCCCCCCTTTTTGGGAGCTAGGCTTCAATTATATATATATATATATATATATGAGAAAACTAATGTATATTTATTCCATTGTTAAAAGTTAAAACCTTATCTTAAAGTTTTAATTATTCATTCCCTAAAAATGGTAAACATTAATTAGAACGTAGTAATTGGACATTAAAATGATAATATCCGGTTATGTCAATGCAATTCAAATCAATTAACACTGCTAATAGTTTTATAATAAAAACGGGTAACTTTTTTAAAAACAAATGATTAAATTATATATTTAGTTATCTAAATTTATTTTTTTCCTTTTTAATCATTTAACTTTTAAAAGTATTTTTTTATCTTAATAAATTTAACCGAAATATATTACTTAATAAATTTAAATAGAGTTTTTACAATTAAATATTGGTAAAATATATTTAATTTTATCATTTAATTTAACAATTTTTATATTTTAAAATTTAATCATATTTTATTATCATTTAATTTAAAAATTTTTATATTTTAAAATTTAATCATATTTTATTATCATTTAATTACAAGATAATGAATAAAATATCTTTTTAAATATAGCAGGTTAAATTAAAATTTGAAATAAATTTAAAGAATCGTAAATTTAAAAAGAAATATTATCTTCCTTTTATTTATCATGCACTTTCTAAAACCTTTCCAAACATCAGTAACACAGTACAAAAACGACACCGCGTTACAGTACATGGGACGGCAAAAGATTTCATTTTCAATTCAGTCCCTCTTCCACTATCCTTCCACCCTCTCTCTCTCTCTCGCAACCACCATTTTTGCACAATACCGAATTCACAGGACCAAAAAAAGGGCAAATTACTGTTTCTCTTCTCTAAAATAAACACACGGAAAAAAGCCGATTTAACACAAAACTGGACTAAAAGTGAGTTGGATCGGTTCAAGTTCGACCCGAGAACTCAAGTCCCAGGTCCATTTTGCACGATGACCAGTCCCCGCTGTTCTTGAACTCGATCTTCCTCTTCTTCACCGGTACTACTTGGTTCGCATGTGACGCTGGTTCAAACCCTAGTGTCAGCTCTAGGCCGATATCGGTTGTTTCATTGACGGTTCGCTCACTGGCTTTCCCAGTGGATTCCGGCTCGTCTCGGAAGAGGATCGACGTCTCGGCGGTCTCCACGGAGATCATGCTCTCGCTCTCTTTGCTCTCGTTTGCCGCCTCCGACTGGTGGCTCAGCGATGACTCGTGACTTCCCGAACGGTTCACAACCGGTTTAGCAGCAGCACAACACCCGGTCCAAGAATTGATTGGATCGTCAGTAACTGCTGGAGGACTGTGCTCAACGGATAACTTGCCGTTGGCTTTGGGCTTGACGCCGCCACCGACGGAGCGCTTGAACCTCGATCGAGTCTTGACGACTCGTTGAGCATCGTTTGACGCGGCCAAGTTCTCGTCCTTGGAAACGTGGCGTATGTCGTAAGCCTTGAGAGGCGGACCCCTCCCGTTCGTGGCCGCCTCGGAGGTGATAGGCGTGATCGGAGCGCCCTTCAAGACGGCCTCCACGGCTGCCTGACATAGCTGCCAGCTCCCAGACCATAGCAAACCGACGGACCCATAAATCGGGTTAACTATCCGCCCACATGCCTCATATAGCAAAGACCGAAAGATCGCTGCAATATAGAATCAAAACCAAAAACACAGATAAAAAATCCGAACAGAGAATCAAACTTTCCTCGATTTAAAAAACAATGAACCAACCCGATTAGAAACTAACCAGGACGAAGGTGTTCAGGACCGGCGTTGATGAGGTTCATGAGCCCAGCTCGGCCGTAGAACTTGGCGAGAAACACCGTAGCATTTGCCTGACACTCTGGACTTTTAATCCACTGCAAACACGGCCTTATACTGCAATTCTCACTGCAACCTTTTCTCAAAACTCGGCATCCATTACAGCTCAT
>JANTPZ010115045.1:0-25817 GCA_025593235.1 Vachellia pachyceras
TTTTACCCTTCAAAATTCCGTAGACGGAAATCGGGTCCGAATTTGGAAAATCCGTGTTACGTCATTGCGACCGGTATGTAGAGATCTATCTTTTGGGCATCTGTAAATTTTTCTGATATTTTGGTCAACTGGTTGACTTTTTGACTTTGATTTTTCTTTTGTCAAATGACCAAAAATACCCTTTAACTTTCTCATAATTACCATTTTGCCCTTACATTCTCTACTTTTCCAAAAATTACTATTTTGCCCTTAATTTTGATACTAAAAGACCTTTATGTCCTTAGTCTTTTATTAAATGACGTATGGGTCCCTTTTCTGAAGGTTTTGCCATCCTCATATCACTCTGGGTAATTTTCCTTAATTCTGGAATTCCTACGGAACTCCGTGTACTAAGCCTGGTCTATCTTTATGACTTTCGGCCTATATTCTTTCTTTCTATACTATTTAGCTCTGATTTCTCTTTTCGTTTCCTAGTAATTGGATTAGCATTTAATTTAGCTAGCATCGAAATTTATGAATATTACACAGTAAGTGGTGCCTTAGGTATATTTTTTTTAAAATTTCCATTCAATTTTATTTAACCCCTATCTGATTCAGTTTGAAGTAATTAATTCCATTTTGCACACTAGATCTTTCCAGACATAATAAACAAATCAGAGTTACAAAAGTTATTTTGGCAGCGAAACACGACAGTCATAAATGATCATTTTACATTTGTGGCTGCTCAATTCATCAATCTAATTAACCCTATATAAGTCAACATGAAAGTTAGAAACTATATATATTCACCTTGAAGAAATAAGCATTGTTTACTACAAGTCAAGAAGATGCCTGGCCAACAAATCTCCGATCAAATCAATATCATCAGCCATATAATTATCGTCATGATAAAAAATCTACAAATGTAAAAACAATTATTAGACCAATTCAAATTCAACAAACTAAACGATTAACTCATCAATATTTGATAGATTACGTATTACCTCTTCTAAATCTGTAGTCAATCCACTCTGAATGATATTATACATGTAACTGATGATAGAATACCCGCACTCAGTATTGCCTAATTGGCGATGGTACTTAAGATATAAAACATATTGTTAAAACGTATAAAAGGATAAAACGACTTTCAATGAAACAACTTAAAGTTAAAGTACTTACTTTTGGATAAGACCACCGTCTGGTTTTATTTTTACCTTCACATTTACCACCCATAATTCGGTATGTCTTGAGTGCGCTACGATTGAATTGACAAGAGTTACATATGAAAAACATATTTAAACATCATTAAAAGCAATAATTTACAAATACAAAACTTACGTATCAAAGACGTGTTTTTGCTCGGTCCCTGCCTTTCTGCTAGACAACAGATCAAACCAATACACAGTATTCACGAGGGGGCAGACAACACAAAGACTCCAATATTGACTACAATATAACACATAAATGAAGATGAAGTTAGCAAACCAAGTTAATTATTACCAATTCGGCTAAATGTGTTAAAGGGATAAGTATAATTCCATACCTTTCAATTATTGGCGTAGGTAACACGGCTTTGAATTGTTGACTGATTTTATTATTTTCCCAACATAATTCACTCTCTCATCTAAAGAATGATAATTCCTTGTTGTATGCGCATGACATATAAATCCATATAAATCATCTCTAGAAACGTCGACGCATATGTTGTGTAATTTTCTATTAAAAAGTTAAATAATAAAGGAAATAGTTAATTATATAAAACCTAAAAATGACATAATCAAATGAATATAGGAATATGAAAAACTCACAACATTGCAAACTGAACCCATCCTATATCGAGTTGCTCCATCAATAGGAATTGTTTCACATCATCGTTGTCGATAGTGAACTCATACGTTACATCACGACAAACAATCCCATCCAACATCTGCTTGGTCACGGGTGTAAATTTTTCTCGTAGCTACCGCAACTGTGACAAGGATGTAAATTTTGCAACTTCTTCTGGGTCCTAGTAAAGTATAGAGAATACATATTATAAATATAATGCTAAAAAAATTAAGTAAGATCATAAGGTGGATACTACCTCATGAGGTGTTGTAGGTGTAGAAATGAGATTTTTCAGCCAAAAAATGAAGCAACCCTTAGATTGGCCTAAATGGAGCACCTCTCGATTAGGGAGTGGGACATCAGATCCTTCCTCACCATCTTCAATACGTGTCACCGAGAATCGAGACACTTTATCTGGAATTGGCATAGAATGGTGCGTAGTAGCTTGCCTGTAGAAATAAGCATGGGCAATAACACGTATTGACACCCCAAGAAAGCTAAACAGAGGTCAACGATCCACTTGAACCCTTGAATACAGAAGAACAAGGACCCTAAGTGTTGGAAGATGCCACAAGGTTGATCAAGCCTTGATAAATCTGTTAGTTCTAAAAAGAACCCTAAGGAAATTCAAAAGTCAAATTTGCCAACTAATAAGTTATTTTCATGCAAATAAAAGCTATAATATATGATCATCATTTAAAGCCCAAAATGCGCTTATTTAGTCCTAAATGAGTCCTCCCATGTGAAGTACTTGGCCCAAGCTCTTTAGTTTCAAGCTTCTAAGCCAAAAACTTGATCTACAGCTCTATTGTTAGCCCAAATGAGATTGGTGTCGTTTTTAGCTTCTTTGATTGGACCACTTGAAATTTGCAAAGGCTCATTTGAATTTGATGCGTCAAGTTGGATCACATCATTCCCTCTCTCCTCAAAGAGATTCATCCTCGAATCTTCAGCATGTGAGTAAAATAAGGGCACGATACTTCTTGAGGATAAAAATCCAAGAAGTTGTTTCTTAGTGAATAAATCTAAGAATACCTGGAACGACTAGAATCACAATGGAAAGAATGATTATCATCATTAGTTACCAAGGAAGTATCCTTGTAATAATTATGAATCTCACTTTGCTCACAAATCTTTTCATATTTCTCTTCTCTCAATTCAAAGCTCTCTTTTTTGTCTCTTTAATTTGGAAAGACTCTATACTCTCAATCTCTTTTTCATCTTCAAACACAACTTTTCTCTCTATAATAGTCTCACAAAACTCATTCCCACTTGTATTTTCAATTTTCTTTTCATGATTGAGGGGATCTCCTTTTACCACACTACCGGTACTTGGAATAAGGAGTTCTTCGATACATATTTCTGCATGATTTTCAGCCTTCAACTCTTCTTCACCACAAGATCAATACTTGGAATATTGAGGTCTTCTTCTATACGTTTTTCCTCAAGATCTTCCTCCTCCTTAGTTGCCTCTATAATAGGGGCATCAACAATCATAGGTTCAATCTCCTTTAAACTTGATCTACGTTTTGAAATTTCCCCTTGCTTGATTCTGCCCTCATGCTTTGCAACTAAAAGAACCAAATCTTTGATATCCATGAAGATCCACATCCCTGCACAATTGGCTAACTCAGGATTAAGCCCACGTACAAAATGATCTTTAGTTGCCATTGGAGTTTTCTTCACACAAGCTCTCATCATAGCTAACTCCAACTCTTGGAAATATACATCAACACACATGGAGCCTTGTTTCAACTCTTTCAACTTTATGTAAAACTCTCTTTTTGACTTCAAGTAATGATTAGACATCCATTGATCTGCATCGGCAGTTATCTTTTGAAGTCCACTTAGTAATATCTGGAGATCCTATAGACGCTCTCTTTCACCATACATATTGTACTTTTTCTAAATTTTCTTTCTGGTCTTTTTTGCTCTCTCTCCTTTTGATATTCTTTTTTTTGAATAATTTTTTTGCTTCCCTCTTTTTTTGTTAACCCTTCTGTTTTTTTATTTTTTTTGTTTTTTTCCTAGTGCACTTCTCCTTTCTTTTTCACATAACAAAATCTGCCACAAACAACTAACACAAGCACTCAAAACCCAGAAATCCAACTAAACACGTTAAATTTGAAATGAGTGAAACTCATCGTAGAAAACTCGGATTGAAACGATTTCAAAGCTAGCAGAAAGATGAGAGTTTGAACTATGAAAAGGACCTATTAAACATTGAAAAACACAAAGAAAAAGTGGACGAAAAGATGGAGACAATTTGAAGATGAACAACAACGAACAACTCAAGAAAAGAAAAAACGAACGAAAGTAAAACTGGATGAACAAAAAGATAAAACCTAAGTTTAGAACTGAAGCTCTGATACCAAGATGGTGCAAACCCACTAGGGAAAGATCCCGCGAACCCACAACCAATCTAAAATATACGCACCCCAAGAAAGCTAAACAGAGGTCAACGATCCACTTGAACCTTTGAACACGGAAGAACAAGGACCCTAAGTGTTGGAAGACGCCACAAGGTTGATCAAGCCTTGATAAGTCTGTTAGTTCTGAAAAGAATCCTAGAGAGAATCCTCTCAAAGTGCATAAAAATGCAAACTTTCATTCAAAATCCAAATATACCGTCAAAAGAGGTGTTACAAAGTATTTAGATGAAACTCACAAATCTGACCTAATTTGCATTAATTGCAAATATTAAACTCTAATTAAAATGGGAAACTACTAGAAAAAGTAAACTCAAAGTTACCTAATTTGAAGCAATTGCAAAAAGGAAACTCTTAAAAGAAGGAAATTCAAAAGTCAAATTTGCCAACTAATAAGTCATTTTCTTGCAAATAAAAGCTATAATATATGATCATCATTTAAAGCCCAAAATGCGCTTATTTAGGCCCAAATGAGTCCTCCCATGTGAAGTACTTGGCCCAAGCTCTTTAGTTTCAAGCTTCTAAGCCAAAAACTTGATCAGCAGCTCCATTGTTAGCCCAAATGAGATTGGTGTCATTTTTAGCTCCTTTGATTGGACCACTTGAAATTTGCAAAGGCTCATTTGAATTTGATGCATCAAGCTGGATCGCATCACTTCCCCACCATCATAGATCTGGATGAAAATCTTCCACAAGCACAATAACATGCTTTTTCGAACTTTCAACATATATACCAACATATTCTTGATCCCAAACTCATTTCCATGGATATATGGCTTGAATACAACTCTTCTAACTCAAATATAAATTTGGACAGAACCTCCCCTTAGGGTTTGACATCCCAAAATTTATAAACCAATCAAACAATCACAAGCTTTACACCAATTTACTCCTTACAACATAAGGAGTGTTTTACACATGTTTATTGGCTTTAAATCCCTCTCTTTCTAAATTTTGCTCTCAAGAACACAAACTTTGAATCTTGAAAAAGAGAAGTTTAATCCAATTTCTAAACCATGGAATAGGTAGAAGAGATCACAAGGGTCAAGAAAAGGTATATGATTGGGTGTTTTAGCTTCTTACCTTGTGTTTTGTGAAGCTTTTCTTCTTGTTCATGGCTGCCTAAAGTGATGTCTTTCTCTCCTCCAAGGACTGGAAATTTCATGCAGAATGGCTTGGAGAAGAAGACCAAAAATTGATTTATTAAATCTTGTGATAATGCTTGAATGGTTGAGATTTAATCTTGAAATCTCAACTTGATCTAATGGCTAGAATTCAACTACCTCTTAGACATTTGCTAACTTCTTATTGGTGATTGAATTTTATTTGCATTAGTTTTCTACTTGAATCCCAAGAGTCTTAGAGTCAATTTTAGCTCGTACATGACCTTTTTTTGCTTAATTTGAGATTAGGGTTGTTGATTTGGATTAGTGTGATTTTGGGTACATATGCCATGAATAATGATGTTATTGTGCTTAAATTCCATCATGAGTAAATGATACTGCCAATATTTGTTATTTCATTTTGGAAACTCTGTACAAAAGGCAAGAGGAAGTAGCTCTGGAGAATTTCACCGAGGCCAAAGTTCAATCAGCAGGCATGAACTCTTGAGAGAGGTTGGCCGTGGCGAATATCGCTCATCAGCACCAGATTTTTACTCTAGATGGAAAATAACCTGACCCAGCTTTAGAGAGCCGAGCCAGAACTATTTTATCATGCCACTCAGGGTATTTTCGAAGGAGGCTGGAAAGAGGAGAGCAAGGAGAGACGAAGAGAGGCAAAGACCACATCCACATTCCATTTTCTTCACCTTCCACACACACTAAACCCTACTTCCTCCATTTCCTCATGATCCATCCATTTATCATGCCTCAATCATCCTTACAGAGCTCGATTCCATCACCCATGAGGAGCTTAGCATCTCCATCCTCTTGAAGATGAAGTGAGCCGAGTTCGAAGTGCCGAAAGGGGAGTATTTGCTTTCAATCTGTATTTACATTATAGATTACTTGGATTCCGAGTTGGACTTTGCAATTTGTGTGTAAATGCTTGGTCTCGGTCGAGCCAAACTTGGATTATTGTGTATTAAGTTGTCTTGTGATTGACAAAGTAGAATAGAGTTCATTTTGCTTATTCAATCAAAACTTGTTGTTCTCTTCTGTCATCCTAGTTGTGCTTGGTTTTAGAGTCAACAATGTATGGAGTTGATTTTGTCACCTTACGATTTCCGTACACACACTAAGTGTTCTTAAAGGATTTCATGGAATGGAGTTCATTTCATGAGATTTCTGACCCAGCCAGTTGTAGGTTTTTTATTATGAAACTTAGTGCGAAAATCGATGCTTTCCCTAATCCTTTGTGAATTATGATGGCACAATTTGTTTTCAAGAGGAAACCACTATCCCATACCCTTTTCACATTCAAATCTGCTTTTACTCTCTTTCTCACCAGAAAATACAAAAAACAAGTTTTATTTTGTAATTAGTTTAGGTACATAACATAATTTGATTTAAAAAAAACTGATTGCATTTGCATCACAAGCATAATCACAAGCTAAGGATTATTGATACGCAATAGTAGCTTCTGGAGAGAACGACCCTGGGGTTGTCCCTGTACAGTCCTTGGAAATCACAATTAATATTCCTGATCCATTTTCAAGGCTAACCAACATCCTAAGTTTACAATTTGTGGCTTAGTTGGATCAATTGATTGTCATAAAGGTGTTATAGTCTAAAAATCTGGTTGGGGTTTGGTTACACTAACCAAACTGGTTACCGTTCGATTACTTCGATCGATTACACTTTCACAGGTAAAAGTAACTTAATTCGAGTAAATCTTTTTCCAATTTTTTTGAGATGTTTTATTCCTTATTAATATCCATAATTCATTTACTAATATGGCAAAAAGATTTACCCAAAAATACCCTTGAAATTCGTCCAAAAATAACAGGGCAATTTTATCCTGCTGAAAATCTCTGAAAAACGTATTTCTGACGGGCAAAATATTTTTAGGACATTAAAAATTACTAAAATCTTCATTGATATTCAAGCCCTTTTCCTTTCCTCAATTTGCCCTTCGGATTGTCAGAAAATAATTTTTGAATAAAATTATATTTTCAGGGTTTTTGGGCCTTTTTCCTTAAAATCGGGAAATTCACCTCAATTGTGTATTGGGCAATAATTTTATTAATTACTACAAAATTCACTTTATTTTCTTGTGCCTTGAACTCAACTGATTGAGGTCTCCTGGCATCTCAAATAATTATTTTTGCCCGATTTACCTTCAATAGAGATCTGGGCCGCATTTTGACAATATGTCAAATCTCAGTTAATCAGTGCGTTCTGCTTTATCTTTTGGGCATCTGTGAATTTTTCTTATATTTTGGTCAACAATTGACTTTTCGAATTTGACTTTGTCAAATGACCAAAATTCCCTTACACTTCTCTTAATTACCAAAATGCCCTTACTACTTTGGCTAATTTTCGTAATTCCCATTTTGCCCTTGACTTTTGCACCCCTGGTCTTTTGTGTATTGACCTTTGGGTCCTTCCCAGGTGGTCACCATCCTTACACTTCTCTAGGGCGAGCACGCTTAACTGTGGAGTTCTCATAAAATTTCTCTCGCTGAGCTAGGTCTGACTTTGGGTTCTTCAGCCCATCGGCATCATCTTTTTCCATACTTTTTATCTGTGGTCCCAAAGTCAACTTTGACTACTGGTTCGACCTTTTTTATCCAATGACCATATTGTTTGGTCTTTGTACTTAATGGCACTTATGTACTTGGCTTACATTCTTAGTAATTTCAAAGCCTTAGGACTAAATTGACCAGGCTCTCTTGATCCATTGACATATTCTCTTGGTACTTTTATTTCTGGACCTTATCTTATCTCATGGCTATCAGTTTGACCTCTATTTCAATTTACAAAAATGGTGGATATTACACTTTAGTTAGGGATTTTACTTGCACTGTTATTGCCTCCCCATTTAATGATCATGCTTTTCCTCCTAGTACTAGACATTATGGGGATATAGAATTGAAAGGGACTTTATCTTGTTCTTGTGATAATGATGTCATATGCATGCTTTGTATTGATAAGAAGAATGATAAACTTGTGGCGTGGCATAAAAAGAACTTTGGTAAAGAACATGACACATCTAATTGTACTAGAGATACTAAAATTGATGAGCATGAACTTGCGGAGGATAATCCTTTAAGTAAGGATTCTAAAACATCAATTGACAAAATCATAAATGAGAATAGATCCTTTCATGACGATGAATCCTCTAGTGATTGCAGAGATGATGTGTTGAGCTCTAAAAGTTGTAAATTTTTAACAGCCACTTTGCAAACACAAAAGGATTTTAAAAATTTGATTGATTGCTTGCTTGCTATTGAAGGGAATCCTAATGACTTTCTTGGTTGTGATTCTTACTTGGAGAGTCTTATTCCTAAGATATTCTCAATTCACTCTATATCTCTCCACATCTGCATTCTTGGATTATATAATTCTATTGGTCAAATATTTATTTTGCAGAATCACATTAGGCAAGGCCATGGTTACAAGCCCTATATTTTGGTGCCTTTACCTGGTGAACAGGAGCCACCTCTGAGAAAGTCCAGTGTAGGGGGAGTTGTGATAAAGAACTTCATGTTTCTCATTCGGGATAAGAACTTCTCCTACAAGAGTCTAAGGAGATTTAAGTGCAAGGTTGTCTCTTTCCTCTCTTGTTTTCCTCTTGTTGTCATATGATTAGTTGAACTTACATGGTTAAGGATGAAAACAAGGTAGGGGTGAAACTATACGTTAGGGTTTAGTTTACTTGTGTTTTTAAGTTTGTTATACATCCCAATAAGCTATTTTTGCTCTAACATCGGCCTTACTCCATTGACTTGAGATATGAAAGACCAAGGGTAAAGTTGGAATTTAGAAAAGAATAGAAAAAGCAAGGGCATTATGCGAATTTTGAAAAAGAGCTTTAAGAAAAGCAAGAGCATTTTGGTAATTATGAAAATATGCAAGGGTATTTTGGTAATTTGACCAAAGTCAAAGTCAACAGTCGAGATACCCCAAAATTGACAGATGTCCAATAGATAGAGCACAACTAACGGAGCAAAACCATGGGTCCCAGATTTTTGAGATTCGGACTAGATTTCAGTCTATAGAATTTTGAAGGTTAAATGGCCAAAAAATAATTATTTGAGGTACAAGATGACCTCAAACAGTTATTTTAAGATATGTAAAATTCAAGTGAATTTTCTGGTATTTAATAAAATTGTTATCCAATATCCAATAAAGGTGATTTCCCGAATCAGGAGGAAAAAGACCCGAAAACCCTGGAAATAGGATTTTCTTTGAAAATTAATTATGGCCAAAATGGGAAGCAATTCAAGGAATGGAAAAGAGCTAGAGTATCAAGGGAAATTCTAGAAATTTTTAATGCCCTAAAACTAAATTGCTCTGGGTTGCACGTTTTTCAAGGTTTCGTCAGGGGCAAAGAACCCTATTGAATTCTGAGCAGTTCCAGGGGCATTTTGGGGATAAAAATTTCACCACCTAAGCCAGGGATATTGGGAGATGAAATGAGGAAGAAAACATCTCTAGAATGCTAGAAAAAGAATTACAGGAGTTAAGTTATTTTAACCATGGTAACTTGTAACCGGAACAAGTAACTAGATAGTAATCTGTTCAATTAGCCTAACTAAATTTATAGAAGCCAATTGCCCCTAATTGATTCTACTTTATGACAACCAATAGGATTCAATCAAGTATGGGAAAGGTGGACAAATGGTAGCCATTAGATCAAACTTGCTAATCAAGTTTTGATCTCAACATTCAAGTTTTATGATAAGATTTATTAAATACAAAAACTCCTCCATTCCCTTCCATTCTTGACCTCCATTCTCTCCCTCCCGAGTGCTGAAAATTTTCGCCATTCTCAAGCTCCCAAGAAGAAGAGCTCACATACAAGGTAAGGTTTCCAATCAACCAAACCAACCTATTTTCTTAAGCTTTGCAACCTCCTCTACAATTCTATCAGTTTAGATTCTTGATTAATCCTCTCTTTTGTGAGAATGGAAAGTTAGGATTCTTGAGTTCCAAATAAAAAAGAGAGGGATTTAGAAGAAACCAAAGGTTGCAAAACACTCCTTGAGTTTTAAGGAGTCTTTTGATGTATATATATGTTTGGGTTGGTTGAATTTTTGGAAACCCAAGTTTATGGGGAGAGTTGTGTATGAGTTATTTAATTCATGAATGATGGTTTGGAAGAAGGAAAATGCAAGAATATATGAGAAAAAGTTGAAAATCCAAACTTCCCTCTTTATTATGTTTTTTCAAGCTGGTTTAAAAAGAAATAGAGGAGTGGGATTTTGATGACTTTGATGCTTCAAATTGCTTTAGGGGAAAATTTGTGAAGGGTAAAAGTGAGAAATAGATTTGGGAAGCATTTTAAATCATAAGAACAAGTTTCAAAGTTTTGAGGGTCTTGAAAGAGCAATAAATGGAATATTGCATTTTTGTGGTTTTCTTGTGTGGTTGATGGCTGGAAATTCATGAATATATTACTATGTGATGTTTAGGAAGTTGGGGAACAAGGAGCCTATTGGGAAAGTTAACCAAGAGAGCTTTAAAGCCCATGAAAAGCTAAAAAGACAAGGTAGCAAAACCCTCTAACCTCAAGTTAAATTGCTTTGAAAAATGCGTTGAATTATGCATGACTTGTATTGAAATTTATGATGATGAAAGTCTGAATATGTGCTTCTGTATGCTATGGCCATATGCATTTAATTGTTACATGTTACACTTTTATGAATTCACACATATATTGAAAGTTGTCATGCTATTTTACTAAGTGTGTCAGACAGTTTTGCTAATGGGATTTTCCAAAATCTCATTATCCCCAACTAACCATATTAGGTGCAAGCACAAGCAAGGGTAAAGTTAATGATGCTTGAAGATGGAAAAATGTGATGTTCTTGCTTGTGGATTTTATGTGTATTTGGTTGGAACTTTATTTGCAAGTTGATGTAGTTATGTAATCATAAACCTCTAATTGATAAGTAAGTAGATATATGATAATACATGCATAAATATATGCTAATATGTTAAGGAAGTAAACATGCATTGCAAGAGGTTTGGTTTTGACAAAAAGGAAGCTTTGGTAAATTTTTAAGAAATGCCAAGTTTTCAAGTAAAGGGTTCCAAAACCCTCAAATCTACCCAATTTTCGAGTAACGATGAAAATAGCAAATGAATTCTGAATGAGCTGAACCTTTCCATTTAAATAGTTTACTTAGTGAGATTTAAAATGAGTCCAAGATTACTAGATTTGGACATTTGAACAAAGAGTTATGGTATTCCAAAGTTAAGTGATAAATCTAGAAAAATGAAAAGTTACCAAATGAACAGTACATGTTACAGAATTAACTGTATCAATTGGGCAAGTTTTAGGACCCATGAGTATTTTTTTCCTTATAGATCACTTTATAAGCATCAAAAGAAAATTGGAACCACTCAATTTTGATTTTTCTATAATTAATTATGATTTTAAATTGAGCCAAAAATCTGGAAATTGACCAAACGAGTAGTAACATGTTTTTGAAAATTTTCAACCTTGCCCCTTTGGTAAATTTGAATTATCGAAGGCCCAAGAGTGGTTCATTAGTGCTCTATTATGAAGCTTATGAGGGGAAACTAGGAGTTTCTTGGTCAAAAGGAAAAAATGAAGACTTTTCACTGTCTCAGAATTACATGGAAACTTCCTCTCTTACTAGTTTTACATGAGGATATTAAAAATTGGGTTAGTTCCTCAAAATTCATCCATTTCGAAAAGGATCCACCTTGTGTTTCTGGCCTGTTTTGGCCAAAAGGAGTAATGGAGACTTTTCACTATCTTAAAAGTGCATGGAAACTTCCTCTCTTACTCAGTTTACATTAGGATCCTAAAATGTGGTTAGTTCCTTAAAATTCATCCATTTGCGTCGAAAAGGAACGACCTTGTGTTTTTGGCCTGTTTTCATCAAAAGGAAGAATGAAGACTTTTCACTATCTCAGAAATATATGGAAACTTCCTCTTTTGCTCAGTTTCGCTTGAGGATTCCAAAAAAGTGGCCAGTTCCTCAAAATTCATCCATTTGCATAGAAAAGAAGCCACCTTGTGTTTCTGGCCTATTTTGGTCAAAAGGAAGAATGAACACCTTCTCAGATTTGCATGGAAACATCCTTTCTCTCTTCATTTTGCACCAGGATTCGAAAAATGTGGCTAGTTCCTAAAAATTCATCCATTTTGGTAAAAAAGGAGCTACCTTGTGCTTCTGGCAATTTTAGTCGAAAGGAAGAATGAAGACTTTTCACTATCTCAGAAATGAATGGAAACTTCCTCTCTTGCTCAGTTTTGCATGAGGATTCCAAAAATATGGATAGATACCCAAAATTCATCCATTTGAGTCGAAAAAGTGCCACCTTGTGTTTTGCAGTCTGTTTTGGTCAAAAGAAAGAATGAAGATTTTCACTGTCTCAGAAATGCATGGAAACTTCCTCTCTTGCTGATTTTTACATGAGAACCATAAAAATGGGGTTAGTTCCTCAAAATTGATATAATTGGATCCAAAAGGAGCCACTTTGTGTTTCTTCCCAGTTTTTCTTGAGGATTCTAAAAATGTGGTTTGGTCCTCAAAATGCGTCCATTTTAGTTAAAAAAGAGCCACGATGTGTTTCTGGCCTGTTCTGGTCAAAAGGAAGAATGAAGACTTTTAAATGTATAAGAAATTCAAGCAAACTTCCTCTCTTGTCAATTTTGCATTAGGATTCTAATAATATGGTTAGCTCCTCAAAATTCATCCATTTGCGTAGAAAAGGAGCCACCTTGTGTTTATGGCTTGTTTTGGTCAAAAGGAAGAATGAAGACTTTTTGTTATCTCAGAATTGCATGGAAACTTCCTCTCTTACTTTGTTTTGCTTGATGATTAAAAAATTGTGGTAAGTCCTCAAAATTCATCCATTTTAGTAAAAAAGGAGCCACCATGTGTTTCTAGCCTATTTTGGTTAAAAGGAAGAATGAAGACATTTCACTATCTCAGAAATGTAAGGAAACTTCCTCTCTTGCTTAATTTTGATTGAGATTTCCAAAAATGTCTTTAGTTCATCAAAATTCAACCACTGGCATTGAAAATGAGGCACATTGGGTTTCTGGCATGTTTTGGTCAAAAGGAAGATGAAGACTTTTAACTATCTCAGAAATATATGGAAACTTCCTCTTTTGCTCAGTTTTGCTTGAGGATTCCAAAAAAGTGGCCAGTTCCTGAAAATTCATCCATTTGCATAGAAAAGAAGCCACCTTGTGTTTCTGGCCTATTTTAGTAAAAGGGAAGCATGAACACTTTCTCAGATTTGCATGAAAACATCCTTTCTATCTCTGTCTTGCACCAGGATTCCAAAAATGTGGCTAGTTCCTAAAAATTCATCCATTTTCGTCAAAAAGGAGCTACCTTGTGATTCTGGCCAGTTTTGGTCGAAAGGAAGAATGAAGACTTTTCACTATCTCAGAAATGCATGGAAACTTCCTCTCTTGCTCAGTTTTGCATGAGGATTTCAAAAATGTGGATAGATAGCCAAAATTCATCCATTTGCATCGAAAAAGAGCCACCTTGTGTTTCTGGTCTATTTTGGTCAAAAGAAAGAATGAAGATTTTCACTGTCTCAGAAATGCATGGAAACTTCCTCTCTTGCTGATGTTTACATGAGAATCCTAAAAATGGGGTTAGTTCCTCAAAATTCATCTAATTACATCCAAAAGGAGCCACTTTGTGTTTCTTCCCTGTTTTAGTCAAAAGGAAGAATGAAGACTTTTCACTGTCTCAGAAATGCATGGAAACTTCCTCTCTTGCTCAGTTTTTCTTGAGGATTCTAAAAATGTGGTTTGTTCCTCAAAATTCGTCCATTTTTGTTAAAAAGGAGCCACAATGTGTTTTTGGCCTGTTCTGGTTAAAAGAAAGAATGAAGACTTTTAACTGTCTAAAAAATTCAAGCAAACTTCCTCACTTGTCAGTTTTGCATGAGGATTCCAAAAATATGGTTAGCTCCTCAAAATTCATCCATTTGCGTAGAAAAGGATCCACCTTGTGTTTATGGCTTGTTTTGATGAAAAGGAAGAATGAAGACTTTTTAGTGTCTTAGAAATGTTTGGAAACTTCCTCTATTGCTCAGTTTTGGTTGAGGAGTCCAAATAAAGTGGTTAGTTACCCAAAATTGATCCATTTTAGTCGAAAAGGAGCCACTTTGTGTTTCTAGCCCATTTTGGTCAAAAGAAATTTTGAAGACTTTTCACTATCTCAGAATTGTGTGGAACCTTCCTCTCTTGCTTAGTTTTGGATGTGGGTTCCAAAAATGTGGTTATTTCTTGAAAATGTATCCATTTGCGTAAAAAAGGATCCACCTTGTGTTTTTGGCCTGTTTTAGTCTGAAGGAAGAATGAAGACTTTTCAATATGTCTGAATTGTGTGGAAACTTTCTCTCTTACGCAATTTTCCATGAGAATTCCAAAAATATGGTTAGTTCTTCAAAATTCATCAATTCGCATCTGATTGAGCTTTATTTCTTTAGTAATTTTGCTTCAATTTCCAAAGCATTTAATGCATTTTTTTGCCCTTTATGACCCTTCTTGAGCTTAATTTGGAAATTAGAGTTGTTGATTTTGATTAGCTTGATTTTCGGTGCATTTACCATGAAAAATGACACATTTGCACTTAATTATAATCATGAGCAAGTGATACTTCAAATGTTTGCTATTTTATTTCAGGAACTCTAACAAAGGACATTTGGAAGCACCTATGGAACATTTCACCGCAGCACAATTCATCAGCAGCGGCGAATATCGCGTATTAGCATCAGATCAGGCTCTAAATGGAAAGAATAAATTGACCCAACTTTTAGATCCGACCCAGAGCGGTTAATACACCCTTTTAAGGTAAATTTTGAAGGCATCCAGAGAGAGGGCAGCCACCACACATCTAAAACACTCATCTCATATTCTTCCATTTTTCTCTCATCTTACTGCACTCTCAACCCTAACCTCACCTTGTTCACATATCCCATATCATCATGCACATCCATTCTTCCATCCAAAGTACTGAGCTGCTTGCTATGAGTAGCTAGGTCCCTCCCTTCCTCTTGGAGATGAAGATGGCTTGAGTTCAAAGTGCTAACAGGGGAGTAGTAGTTTTAATCTGTGTTTATGTTATAGATTGCATAGTTTCTGAGTTAGGACTTGTGATTTGTACTTAAATACTTAGTCTCGGTTGAACCAACCTTGGATTACTTGTGTATTGATTTTGCTTTGTGTTTGACTTGGTAGAGTGAAGTCTCATTTCTACCTATTCAATGAGATCTTTGTTGCCCTCTTTTATCTTCCTAGTTGTGCTTGATATTTGAGGAGATATTGTGTTGAGTTGGATTTTTCACTTGGCAATCTCTTTACACACACTAAGTGTTTTTAAAGGGTTTCATGAATGGAGTTCATTGCATAGAATTTCTGACTCAGTGAGTTGTTGGGGTTTCCATTACAAAACTTAGTGCAAAACTATTGCTTTCCCTCATGTTTTGTGAACTATGATTGCCTAAACCATTTCCAAGAGGAACTCATCATCAAACATCTTTTGCATCTTCAAATCTGATTTCATTGCATTCCCAAAATCCAAAAATCCCAAAAAGAAACTTTGCTTTGTATTTAGTTTCAAGTCTATACAATTTTGAATCAAAAACGGTTTTCACATTCAAAGTGAACTTAATCACAAGCTAACTAACTAATGGTGCATGAGGCTCCATAAAGAACGACCCTTGGGTTACACCCTATAGTATAATCCTTGGAAATCACAATTGTTTTGATCCGTTTCCAAGGCCTGACAATGACAAGTTTTCACACCATCATCTGTGGTCGGATCAGCATAAAAAAGAAGCTACCTTGTGTTTTTAGCCTATTTTGCTTAAACGAAAGAATGAAGAATTTTCACTGTCTCAAAATTACCTCGAAACTTCCTCTCTTGCTCATTTTTGTATGAGGATTCCAAAAATGAGGCTAGTTCTTCAAAATTCATCCATTTGTGTAACAAAGAAGACACCTTGTGTTTCTGGCCTGTTTTGGTCAAAACAAAGAATGAAGACTTTTCACTATCTCAGATTTACATGGAAATTTCCACTCTTGCTCAGCTTTACACGGGAATTCCAAAAATGTGGATATTTCTTAAAAATTCGTCCATTTGCATTAAAAAGGAGCCACCTTGTGTTTCTGGACTGTTTTGGTCAAAAGGAAGAATGAAGACTTTTCACTGTCTCATAATTGAATTGAAACTTCCTCTCTTGCTCAGTTTTGCTTGAGGCTTACAAAATGTGGTTAGTTCTTCAAAATTCATCCATTTGCATAAAAAAGGACACCTTGTATTTCTGGCCAATTTTGGCCAAAAGGAAGAATTAAGACTTTTCACTGTCTTAGAATTGATAGTGTAATATCCATCCTTTTACTGTAAATTGAAATAGAGGTCAAACTGATAGTTATGAGTTGAATCGAGGCCCATAGATGGGAAGTACAAAAAATGAGAAGGCTAGTGAACCAGAAATATCACAATCAGTCTATGCCTAATGTAATATCCCAAATTTTGTGAACAGAAATAAAGGCCAAACTGATAAATGACGAGATGATTTCAGGCCCATAGATAAGAAAAATGGAAAGGAAAATGCCTATAGATAAGAAAGATGATGATCGACCAAGTCCCTAGTCCTAAGAACTCTAAGTAAAAATGGCCGAAGGGCAAAATGGTCATTTGGAATAAATGACAAGGGCAAAATGGTCATTTTGAATCAAAAGGCCCAGGGCAATAAATGTCATTAAGTAGTAAGGGCATTTTGGTAATTTGGTCAAAAGTCAAAGATGGCCAAAAAGTCAAAAGTTAACCAAGGGTAAAGTTAGAATTAAGAAAGAGTAGAAAAAGTAATGGCATTTTAGTAATTATGAGCAAAGTAAGTCAAGTAATGGCATTTTCATAATTAAAGGATTTTGTCAGTCCAGACAACCGAGATGTATTTATTCGACGAGGCAGGGGTCCTCAAACACGAGAGACCCAAACTGAGAAAAGTTTAGTTGTGTCCTAAAGTATTTAATAAAATTATTATCCAGTAAAGGTGGTTCCTTAGTTCAGAGGATAACAGTACCCAAAAACCCCGGAAAAAGGATTTTCCTAGAAAATTAATTATGGGAAATCCGGGAAGAATTTTGACGAACGGAAAAGGGCTAGAGTATCGGAGAAAATTCTAGGAATTTTTCATGCCCTAAAGTCAAATTGGCCGCCGAAGGCACGTTTTACAGTGTTTTGTCGGAATTGAGAAACCCGGACGAATTACAAGGAAACCCAGGGCTACTTTTAGAATAGGATGGCACCTTATTCATGAGGGAAATATGGAGATGAAGTGAGGAAGAAAATATCTCCAGAAAACTAGATAAAGGATTTACCGGAGAAAAGATTACTTTTATCGGGGGTAAATAGTAATTAAGCAAGTAACTGGATAGTAATTGGATGATAATGGGATTAGTTAGTCTAACCAAGTCTTGAAGGAGAAGATAGAGAGTAATGATGACAACTTTTTGACTCACAATAAGAGCTTGACACTTGGCAAGATCTCCTCCCTTAAGACTTAAACTTATTTTCCAAGAAACAATCCAAACCACACAAGTTTCAAGAGGCTTTTTACATAAGCCATTTTTCCTTCTCCCCTCTCCATTTGGCTGGCCACTTCTCCCCCTTCCTAAGGTCTGAAATGTTGGTTACTAGAAAGCAAGAAGAAGAAAGGTAAGCTTCCACAACACAAGGGAATAACTTAAGCTCTCAAATCTTCATCTTTTCTCAAGCTTGCAACCTTCTACTACCTTTCTCTTGGATTATTTTCTTGAATGAGCCTCTCTTTTTGGAAGATGATGGCTAGGATTTCAAGAGATGAAAATGGAAAATGAAAGGCTTTAGAGGTAACAAAAGGTTGCAAACTCTTCTTTAAGTAGTAAAAGATAGCTTGATGGTTTTTGTTGGTTGTTTTGGTGATTGTAAAAAAATTATGGGAAGCTCAATATTGTGAGGAGGCACTGCCTAAATTTTGTTGGCCATGAGAAGAGATGTTTTTGAGTTTTTAATGCATGGAAAGTGGTTGGAAAACCAGAATGCACAAGTATATAGGAACAAAGTCTGGAAAACCCATCTTCCCTTCATTTTTCTGATTTTCGTCATCTAGGGAAAAAGTTAGAAGGAGTGTATTTTTGATATTTTGATGCTTCCAATAGCTTTAGAAGGGCTAAAAGTAAGAAAAGGATTTGGGAAGCTTTTGAAATCAAAAGAATAAGTTACAAAGCTTTAAGGGTCTTGAAAGAGCAATATGAGTGATATTGTGTTTTTATTATCTTTCTTACCTTGTTTGTGGCCGGAAATTTATGAGCCTATTATTGTATAGCATTTAGGAAGTTAAGAACCCAAAAAACTCATTGGGAAAGTAAGCAAAAAGGACTCAAGTTACAAGGGAATTAAAGAGACAAGGTAGCAAGACTACTAACTCTTCAAAACTATTTTGTGAACTTATGTGAATGGTGCATTGTTTTATGATGTATGAGCTTATGTTATGTGTATGGTATGTGACTTTGATTGCTATGGCCATATGTATGTTAATGTAATGTTTGAACATGTCACATGTACCTTGATCATACACACATTTTGAAAAGCACTACATGCACATTCACAAGTTTTGTTAGTTAGTTTTGCTATTGGGATTTTCAAAAATCTCATTATTCCCCAACTAACCATGTAGGTGGAAGCTCAATCAAGGGTAAGGAAAATGTTATTGATGAATGAAGATAATGTTCTTGCTTGAGTGAATTTTTGTGCAAATGCTATGATTTGCTATGCTCTACCTACAAATTGTTATAGTTTTGTAATCCTAAACATCTTCTTGAAGTGGTATGTGAACATGTGAGGATGCATGCATGAATATGGGGCTAGTAAAGCTAAAGGATGATATGGAAGTAATCATGCATGATAAGGGTTTGTTATGAACCAAAAAAAGGTTTTGGTAATTTTTAAGAAAAGTTAGATTTCAAAACAAATGGGTTCAAAAGGCCCAGAAACTGACCTGTTTCAAACATCCTGAGCTTTAAAATGATATAAAGTTTACAAAATTTGGATGTGCATTCCATGAGATATGATTTTTCAAAGTTAAGGGAAAAATTTGGGAAAAACTGGAAGTAACCATTTGACCTACAAAATTGACGGAATAAACTGATTCAAATGGACAAGGTTTGGAACCAATGAGTATTTGTCCCATATAGATCACTTAATAAAGTAAATTTAGAAATTGTAACTACTCCATTTCAATTTTTCTAAAACTAATTATGAATTTTCAGAGTTGGGCCATAAATCTGGAAAATGGGCCAGTGAACAGTAACAATGTTTTTTTAAAGAAAAAGAAAATTTTTCAAGTTTACTAAAAAGGTCAATTTGAGTTATCCAAATCCCAATAGTAGTTTAGAAGTGATCTAATATGAGGACATAGGGGGAAAATAAGAGGTGTTACACCTAATATACCGAATTTCATAAGAACTTCACAATTCAGCGTGCTTGGCCTAGAGTAATGACAAGATGGGTGACCTTCTGGGAAGACCAAATGTCATTTAAGGAGAAGATGAAAATAGAATTGTAAAGAAGTAAGAAAATGTAAGGGCAATATTAGCATTTTGAATATTAGTAAAAGTAAGGGTATTTTGGTCATTTGACAAAGTCAAAGTTGACCAAAATATTAGAAAAATTTATAGTTGTTCAATAGATAGAACAGGACTCACTGATCAAAACCATGTTTCTCATATTTTTGAAATTCGACCTAGATTTCTGTCTATAGAATTTTGAATTGAAGGAGGCTAGAAAATAATTATTTGAGGTACAGGAGTTCTCAAATATTTGGGACCAGATTAAATAAAAATAATATGGAATTTCAGTAATTTATAAAATTGTGACCCAAAATACGATAAAGACAGGAAGGGAAAAGGAAATTTTTGCCCAAAATTGTTGCCCAAAATACGATAAAATTGTTCCCGGATTGGAGGAAAAATATCTTAAAACCTTGGAAATGAAATTTTCTTCAGAAATTAATTACAGACATTCTGAGAGGCAATTTGAGGAAGGGAAAAGGATTAGGGTATCAGTGAAAATTCAAGAAATTTTTAAGGCTCGAAAGCTAAATTGCCCGCTGGTGGACTGTTTTTCAGGGAATTGGGTCTAATTCTAGGGGTATTTATGGGATAAATATTTCACCATATGAGTAAGTAAAATGTGGAGATTAAAAGAGAAATAAAACATCTCAGAAAAGTAGAGAAAAGTTTACCAAAATAAAGTTACTTTTACCAGTGTAAGTTGTAACCGGATGAAGTAACCGAACGGTAATCGGTTTGGTTAGTATAACCAATTCCCTAACCAGATTTTTAACCTTCATTTCTTACTCATAAATGCTGATTACAAGTGTTAAAAATAGGGCTGATGTGGTCGAGAAATAAGGGCCATTGGATCAATCTAACTTTTCAAGATTTAATCACAACCCTTGGATTATTTTGCTAATTGATTAAATTAACTATCCACCCCATCTCCAGCCCTTTAGGTCGGCCAAAAATGATCAAGAAAGAGGAGAAAATGGTGTGAAGCAAAGGAGAAGAGAAGACAAGGGGGTTCAAGCCAAAAATCAATCAAAACTTCAAGGTAAGTTGGGATTTCTTGATGAAATCTTCTCTATTTTGATCCCTAGGCTCTCCTCTTCATTTTCAATGGTTTAATTTAATGATTTATGATGACTTTTGGCTGCTGGAACATTGAGTTATTCAGAGAAAAATAAGAAAGAGTGAGATTTAGATAAAAGAGTTACTAGAAAACAACTCTATGATGTTTAGAAACCTAGTGGTGATTGTTTTGTGACTATTTGATATATGAAATTTGAGCAAGGAGTTACTATTCATACAGCCCTGTTTGGAACTGTTCATGAAGGAAAATGTATGATTTTATGATGTCAATTATGGGAAAAATGGTGTAGGAATGTGTTTATACATGTTTTAGAAGATAGAAGTTGAAAAATCCCATTTTTCCCAATTTTTGGAAATATTACAGCCTGTAGGGTAATTTGTAGAAGGAGTTTGATTTTGATATTTTTGATGCTTCGATTGAGTATAGAAGGCAAAATTGTATAGGGTACAAGTGAGAAAAAGTTTTGGAAAGCATTGGAAATCATTTAGACAATTTTGCAATTTCTAGAGTTTAAAGAGTTCAAGAGGAGACTTGTTGAGTTTTAATGGTTTTCATGGCTTGATAATGACTTGAAAATGATGAGTATGTGATGCGACCCAACATGTCGTATGAAATTCGAATGAACCTTTGCAAATTTCAAGTGGTCCAATCAAAGGAGCTAAAAACGTCACTAATCTCATTTGGGCTAACAATGGAGCTACGGATCAAGTTTTGGCTTAGAGACATGAAACTGAAGAGCATGGGCCAAGTACTTCACATGGGAGGACTCGTTTTGGCCTAAATAAGCACATTTTGGTCTTTAAATGATGATGATATTGTATGGCTTTTATTTGCACGAAAATTACTTATTAGTTGGAAAATTTGACTTTTGAATTTCCTTCTTTAAAGAGTTTCCTATATTAAATTAGATTTCAGATTTGCATTTACTGCAAATTATGTAAGTTTTGAGTTTCCTGTTTTTAAGAGTTTCCCTTTTGCATTTGCTGCAAATTAGGTAACTTTGAGTTTACTTTTTGTCTAATAGTTTCCTTTTTTAATTAGAGTTTAATATTTGCAATTAATGCAAATTAGGTCAGATTTGTGAGTTTTAGTTTTATACTTTGTATGGCCTCTATTCATGGCAGGCTTGGATTTTGAATGAAAGTTGCATGTTTATGCACTTTGAGAGGATTCTCTCTAGGGTTCTTTTCAGAACTAACAGACATATCAAAGCGTGATCAACCTTGTGGTGTTTTCCAACACTTAGGGTCCTTGTTCTTCCGTGTACAAGTGGATCGTTGACCTCTGTTTAGTTTTCTTGGGGTGTGTATATTTTAGATTGGCTGTGGGTTTCTTGGGATCTTTCCCTAGTGGGTTCACACCATCTTGGTATCAGACTTCAGTTCTAATTTTGTTCATCTAGTTTTATTTTCGTTCATTTGTTCTTTTTTTTGTGTATGTTCATTGTTATTCGTCTTCAAATTGTCTCCATCCGTTCGTCCATTTTCCCTTTGTGTTTGTCAATGTTTAATAGGTCATTTTCATAGTTCAGAGTCTCATCTTTATGGTTGTTTTGGATTCATTTCAATCCAAGTTTTCTACATTGAGTTTCGTTCATTTCAAATTAACATGTTCTTCTGCGATTTCTGGGGTTTGATTGCTTGTGTTAGTTGTTTGTGATCATTGTTGTTATCAATGAAAAAAGGTGAAGTGCAATAGAAAAAAACAAAAAATACAAAAAAACAGAGGGGTCCACAAAAAAGAGGGAAGCAAAAAAATATTCAAAAAAAGAACATCAAAAAGGGAGAGAGCAAAAAAACCTGAAAGAAAATTTAGAAAAAGTATAATATGTATGGTGAAAGAGAACGTCTGCAGGATCTCCAAAATATTACTAAGAGGACTTCAAAAGATGATTGCCGATGCAAATCAATGGATGTCTAATCATTACTCAAAGTCAAAAAGGGAGTTTTACAGAAAGTTGAAAGAGTTGAAACAAGGCTCCATGAGTGTTGATGTATATTTTCAAGAATTGGAGTTAGCTATGATGAGAGCTAGTGTGAAGAAAACTCCAATGGTGACTAAAGATCATTTTGTACATGGGCTTAATCTTGAGTTAGCCAATTTTGCAGGGATGTGGATCTCCATGGATATTAAAGATTTGGTTCCTCTGGTTGCAGAGCATGAGCACAGAATCAAGCAAGGGGAAATTTCAAAAGGTAGAGCAAGTTCAAAGGAGATTAAACCTATGATTATTGCTACCCTATTACAGAGGCAATGAAGGAGGAGGAAGAATTGAATATTGAAATCTTGAGGAAAAACATATTGAAGAAGATCTCCCTATTCCAAGTACCGATAGTGTGATTGAAGAAGAATTAAATGTTGAAATTCATGCGAAGAAATACATAGAAGAGGAATTCTTATTCTAGGTGTCAACAGTGTGGTTGAAAAAGATCCCCTCAATGATAAAAAGAGAAGAGAAAATACAAGTGGGAATGATTTTTATGAGATTGTTGTAAAGAAAAAAGTTATGTTTGGTGGTAAAAAAGAGATTGAGAGTATAAATTGTTCTTAAAATAAAGAGAGTAAAAAGAAGAGTCTTGAATTGAGTGAAAAGATTTATGAGGAAAGTGAGATTCTAATTATTACAAAGATAATTCCTTGGTTAATGATGATAACTACTTTCATTCTCATTCTAGTGTGTTGCAGGTATTCTTAGATCTATTTCCTAAGAAGCCACCTAATGAATTTTTATCCTCAAGAAGTATCGTGCCCTTACTTTACTCACATGCTGAAGATTCGAGGATGAATCTCTTTAAGGAGAGAGGGAATGATGCAATCTAACATGATGCATCAAATTCAAATGAGCCTTTGCAAATTTCAAGTGGTCCAATCAAAGGAGCTAAAAACGTTACTAATCCCATTTGGGCTAACAATAGAGCTGTGGATCAAGTTTTGGGCTTAGAGACATGAAACTGAAGAGCATGGCCAAGTACTTCACATGGGATGACTTGTTTCGGCCTAAATAAGCACATTTTGTCTTTAAATGATGATAATATTTTATGGCTTTTATTTGCACGAAAATTACTTATTAGTTGAAAATTTTAACTTTTGAATTTCCTTCTTTAAAGAGTTTCCTATATTAAATTAGATTTCAGATTTGTATTTACTGCAAATTAGGTAAGTTTTGAGTTTCCTCTTTTTAAGAGTTTCCTTTTTGCATTTGCTGCAAATTAGGTAACTTTGAGTTTACTTTTTGTCTAACAGTTTCCTTTTTTAATTAGAGTTTAATATTTGCAATTAATGCAAATTAGGTCAAATTTGTGAGTTTCAGTTCAGTACTTTGTATCGCCTCTTTTGATGGCAGACTTGGATTTTGAATGAAAGTTTGCATGTTTATTCACTTTGAGAGGATTCTCTCTAGGTTTCTTTTCAGAACTAACAGACTTATCAAAGCTTGATCAACCTTGTGGTGTCTTCTGTAATATCCATAATTTCATACTAAATGAAATAAAGGCTAATCTGATGATTATGATGATCAATAAGAGACGAAAAGTAAGGGCTGAAATTCAGGTACGGAGTTCCGTGTGAATTCCAAAATTAAGTATATTGCCCTAGAAGCAATATGAGGATGGGAAACCTTATAGGAAGGGACCCATACGACCAAGGACATAAAGGTCTTTTAGTATCAAAAGTAAGGGCAAATAGTAAATTTTGAAAAAGTAGAGAAAGTAAGGGCAAAATGGTAATTATGAGAAAGTTAAAGGGTATTTTGGTCATTTGACAAAAGAAAAGTCAAAGTCAAAAAGTCAACCAGATGACCAAAATATCAGAAAAACTTACATATGCCCAAAAGATAGATATCAACATACCGGTCGCAATGACGTAACACGTATTTTCCAAATTCGGACCTGATTTTCGTCTACGGAATTTTGAAGGGTAAAAGAGGAAAAATAATTATTTGAAATATTAGGAGCTCTTCAAAAATTTGGAGAAAAATATGGAAAATCCAATGAATTATATTATTTGATAAAATTGTTATCCAATGTACAATTAAGGCGATTTTCCCGAAAATGGGGAAAAATACCCGAAAAATCCCCAGAAAATAATTATTTCGAAAATTAATTTTGGAAAATCTAGAGGGCATTTTGGAAAAAGGAAAAGGGCATGAGAATCAGTGAAAAATATAGTATTTTTCAAGGCCCTAAAAGAAATTTGCTCTCCAATTGTTCCGTTTCAGGGATTTTGGACAGGATAAAATAATCCTTTAAAAATTGAGATAAGTGAAGGGTATTTTGGGAATAATAATTTTATTATATTCAAGATGGAATTATGGAGATTAAATGAAAAATAAAATATCTCAAGAAAAGTAGAAAAAGATTTACCGGAATAAAGTTAAGTTTACCGGTGAAAAGTGCAATCGGTAAAAGTAACCGAATGGGATTCAATTGGGTTAGAGTAACCAGATTCTAACCAGTAAAAGTACAGCCATTATGATTACTTTTGAAGAGCCAATGAGAAGAAAACAAATGGCAAGTGTGTGGCTCAATTATAGCCCTTAGATCACCTTTAGTTAGCAAGATTAAATCCTAGCCCTTAATTGTTTTAAGTGGGAATTAATAAAACAGCAAAATTGTCCCCCATTTCAGCCCCATCATTCACGACAACCCAGCAGATTTTGGAGAAGGAGGTGATGCCATTTCAAGGAACAAAGAGGAGAGAAAAGCTTGAGAGAAATCAAAGGTAAGCAAGCAATACACCTCAAGCTATATACCAATCTCTTCCTTGTGATC
>JANTPZ010115046.1:0-26828 GCA_025593235.1 Vachellia pachyceras
GATCGATCGGCATCGCTGCTAGGGGACTGTGACGAGGGGTTGTCACCGTCAACAGCAAAGGCCCGTGACTGGCCATGGAGAGCGTCCTTATAGGACATAATGCCAATGAGGGCAGGGCTCTGATACCATGAAATAATATGATGCAATGCTGATCTGATTTATTGATTGAAGGAGTTGTACATAAATAGAAGGGAGAAACCCTAACTGAATACTAGAATCCCTATATTCTAGGTAACAATAATCCCTATATCCTAGGTAACAATAATCCCTATATCCTAGGTAACAATAATTCAAATTTTGAATTAAATAACTGAATACATAATTAATAAATACTAAATTATCTATTATGTTAGAAACCCCAATAAAGTAGGCATTCTCTAACAATTTATATGGTAGATAGCTTTTCCCTTCCTTCTAGAAGATTCTTTTGCCATGGTAGTGAATCATCAATTTTCAAGTTTAGTAGTATCAAAGAAAGGAAAAGCTATTTCTGCTGCACTCTGTTGAAGGTTCTTTTTAATTTTTCTCAAGATATATTTGTACCTGAATCAGAATTAGGATTGCATTGATTGAAATCTGTGAATGAAGTTAATGGTTGATGAAATTTTTATTTTCTCTTCTGTTGTTGATTATTCAGGTCAGAAGAATTCACCACTTATTCATAGTTATGATACTATTCAAGCACTCTCGAAAAACATTGGTAAATCTGAGAGAAAGCATGACCTTGTAATTGCAGTAAGTCAGTAGTTTTGGTTTTTTTTAATTACCGATTAGTTTGTTCAAGTTCATTGTAGCTTTTAAATTACGAGGTGAAAATAGCTAACCAAGAAAATCAGCCCGGGACTTATGAATTTCTTCACAAATAACACAGTACCTAGGATACTGGGTTTAGGGTTTTGCTTCAGCTTATATTAATACCTAATATACCTAGCAGTTTAATCATTGAATAAAATAAACAGAGGCGCAGTACACCCCTGTATCATTCATCTCCTTTAATTGATACTAAGTTCATCATTCATATCCTCTAATTGATACTAAGAATGATACTAATTTCTTCTGCAATTTATTCTTATGGGTTAAAAGTCCTACGTACTTGGGGAGATACCATCACTAAAGGATCGAATTACCATGGTTCGCCAACTTTGGGATCTAACGCAGGATGTCCTGGTATGATCTCAATTCTGTAGTTCTTTTTGTTTCAATATTCTGATAAATTTCCGGTACTTATCCATGTAACTTAAAAAGAAAAGTTGCCATTTCAGCATATTTTGTATAAAGTAAAAATGTTATGAAGGAGCTTGTGTTGATAGTGACTCTTCATAGCTGAGCAATTTTTAATTTCAAAATGTCCTCCTCTTCAGTCCTTCGTGATATTCAATCTAATGCTGTCTAATTTTTGAAATCAACATCTGGTAGGTTTTGGTTGAACCTGGCACACCTCATGGATCTAATATTATAGCTCAGATGAGATCTCATATATTATGGATGGAAAAAAGGGTAAAATTAACCGTTCCTTCTATATTTCTGCTTGAGAAAGTTCGAAATGGAGATAATTGTTATGCTTATTTCAAATTGACATATTTTCCCTCTGTGGTTGTGCTTCTAGAAATTTCGTAAAATTGCCCATGGGAACAATGATGTTTGTAAAAACTTGATCACTCAGAAAACTGGGGCTTTTGAAGTTGCTCCTGTAAGTACGTTGCATTTTGATTCAAATTCCTTTTTCTACATTGCAGTTCACCATATTCACTTTCTGTCTCCTTCCTTGACACCCCCCGGTCTTTTTCATCACTGTCTCCTTGTCTGATAATTGAACAGTGTCCTCATGATGGCCCTTGTCCTCTGTTGAAAACTGGAAAATACTGTCACTTTGTTCAGCGCTTGGAGAGGACATCTTCACAGCGTGCATATAAGGTATTTTCTTTAAATCATCAACTTTTCTAGTTGGAATTAGTCTTATGGTTGATGCACTATTGTTTCCCTCCTATCCTGATAAACATTACCATCATAATGAGCAATATACTTTTATTCTAACAAATAAATAATTTTGTAGCGTTCCAAAGGTGAGCCCTTACGAGGATTTGAAGATGAGAAGTTTTCATATGTTGTTTTCAGACGAGGCCAAAGACCAAGGTGAGTGCTCTAAATAAGCCTTTCAAGCTTGTAGATCAATAATATAAATATAACAAGAAGCCTTATCCCACTAGTTGACTACATGAATTACACGGTATCATTGTGCTCTATCTACGACTCAAGTTTATGGATAAATTGTTAACTAAGAGATCTCACTCAACAACTAAATTGAGTGCTTTCTTTACGCTTCCTCTAACTCTTTTCAAAAAACTCAATATTTTTTTATCAATAATATAAATAAAATATCAAAAGTAGTGTTAAGAGTTTCTCTCAACCTTGACATGGGGACATTTTATCTCACTTCTGCACTGAAAATATGGATATGTTAACATCCGTCTTATAATAATTCCTTGGCCATTGTTTTATTAAATCTTGTTGTAGAGTAAATTTGTGACTTTTTGGCTCATCTGTTGGACCAGTGAACCTTGGCCTCTTGACGGCATGCAATTTGAGACCTTAAAGGAGCAGAAGGCCAAAAGAAATCCAGAAGATCTTGAAATTGACTATGGTATTCCTTAAACCTGTGCCTTTGCTAATGATTGGGTTTGGCACACCACAAGTTTTGCTGAGAAAATTAGATTCAACTCTTTCTAACCTATTAAAATGATGGCCAAACATTTTGGGCTAGGCTATGCCTATGGAGTGAATTTTTATTTTTTTTTCCGTGTTGAAAAGTTATTAAAATTATGATTATTGAGCAGGTAAAGTGAATTAAACTATCTACCTTGTATGTGATGTACTAATTTTTAAATACCTTATATATACCATCCAAGATGGCGAACCAAATTGGGCTGGGTAGAAGAATTGGTGGACTCATTTTATTCTTTTAAGTAGCCCGGTCTTTGGGGAAGTGTCTGGAAACCAACCTCATATTTTTATTTGTTCCTCTTTTTCCTTGTCAGAGGACTTGTTGAAGTTACAAGAGGCTAGTGATTCTCCTCATGAAGAAAAGGATTTGGTTACTTATGATTCTGATGTTGTCGAAACGGAGGTTGCTGATGACAATGAAGAGGATGAGGAGGACGGAGGGGAAGAAGATGAGATTGGCTCTGCTGATCTTGGTGGTGGCTGGGGCAGAATAGTTTTCATGCCTGTTAGGAGAGGTAGACAGGTAGCAATGAACGTTTGTAGATCCACCAAAAGAGATGCCTCAGAGGGTTCTTTTGATCGTATTGTTGTTACACAGAGCAAAAATCCTACATTGCATCATCAAGCCAAAAGATCAATCTGGGGTGACCTGTGGCCCTGTTAAGGCAAGCAAACAAATTTGGGGCAAAAAGGTCAATTTCTCTTTCTCCTGGGCTGGGCCGCCCGGCTAGGCATATTTTTGGTGGGCTAGGTCAGTCCCAGAAAATCCCAAGGATCAGGCTGAGAGCCCTTACCCCAAATAAGTTAATTGACCCCATTGGGAGCTCTTTTAATCTATTGTTCTATTTTTAATTTTTAAGCCGACTTGACATCTAGTCTTAAAATGCTGGTGCCAACAATTACACTATGTGGAGGAAAATATTCCCTTTTTTCCCCCAAAATGTAAGATTTCTTAGGAGGGGTAAGTTTTCTGTATTTTAATGGCTTCCAAAGTTGAAATTCATTCAATGGGTGGTGAAGTTCTGTGCTCACTTGTAGGATCTTCGAAAAGTGATTTATTATTTTTTAATAGATATATAAATTGATCTGCTGGAGGTTCAAATGCCGGAGTTAGATACAAATTTTAATATCAATTGTTTACCATTGAAACACAATTAATCGTTGGCTAAAAAAACAAGCACGATCATCTTAAGCATTTATTTTGAATTTGTCACCATGCTACTACTGATATCATGTACACCCTGCCCTATTTGGCATATAATAGAACCAAATTGTTCGATGAAAAGGAGAAATTTCATGATTTGGTATTAAAAAAGGAGACTGTGGACTTGCATCATGGTTTAGAGCAGGCATGCAGTTGAGGAAATGAGAGGAAAGGATCGCCGGAAATTGGTATTGCAAGAAAGTCAATAGCTTGGAAGTGTAAATGCCCAAAAGAGTGGACAGTGGCAGAGTGCTAGTTGTTTGAGAACAAAGAAAATAAAATCATGTCAAGCAACAATGTAACGTCCTTATCCAATTCGGCCACATTACACATGAACAATTGGTTAGCGGTGAAAATTACCTTTTTAATATCATTTATGATCTATGAAATAAGTTTATATTCACAAGTTTATAAAATGAATTTTATCTCAACTTACTTGAATTTAATTTTGCAATGCTAAGGCAAATACTTATAACATCTCTTTAAAGTATATCATTGTATGCCTCCAATTAAGAGTTGTGAATCACAACACTTCTCTCTATTTGAAGTATATTATTTTTTTTGCCTCCAATTACTTTGTTGGGAGAAGTCAACTCAGCATCATGGCGGCATGCATCTTTACGCCTTGTTACCTCAACACATTTTGTCCCAGCAACCACATGAATAGAAAGGTTGTACTACTTTTAATCATACTAGGCTTTAAGCTTGAAATTATTTGTGCATTATATTAACAAACTGCGCATTGAAATTAAATCAGTTAGAAATGTGACTACTATAATCAAACGTTTTTCTAATTTGATTTGGAATTCTTTGAAATTATTAAACGTTTATGTGAAGAAGCCGAACATTTTTTTAAAAAAAACACACTATTCCCTATTTCATTTCTCATTCAATGCCCTCTTCCACCACATTCGAACCTCTTCCAAATGCTAAACAGTACATCGGCGATCTTTATTCCATTAGGACGACGATTTTACCTCCTTAACCATCCCAAGTGCCCATGCAAGCTCAAATATCTATGTAATTTGTTCATATTAAGAAATGACTTTCCATATCATGCTTAAGACATTGAACTGAAATAATAATAATAATAATAATAATAATAAAAATTGTGACACCCTCAGATCATTAATAAACTTGAAAAAGCGTTAACATTATCTAAAAGACTTGAAAAAACATCGCATCAAGTATATCATGTTTAAGAAACACTCAATAGCTGAAGCCAAAACTTGCCCATCACATTTAACACATCTATCTCCTGGAAAAAAAAACCTGAAACCTAAACGTATTTTGCTGGAAGGACAGTCATCAAAGTTTCAGTCTTCAAGGGGCCACGACAATCCTGCCAGCCACTTGGTCAAGATCCCTCCGACCATTTGAAGTGATTTTCCTGCCACTGAGAAATCAAGTTCAAGATATTTCAGTTCAATGTTCAAATGAATCTTCAGACCATTTGAATGAAATATAGAAAGGACAAGCAAGCATAGCCCAAGAAAATACAGTGAACAATGAATAACACGTAAAAAAGAGCAGCATGTTTCCAAAACAGTTACTGGTTGATATTCAAGCAATGCTAAGGCATGACAAGAAAGTGAAGACCACAAAACATCCATTCAATGGTCATCGATAAGAGATTAGTGAGCAATGAGTAATATCCTTAATGTTCATGACAAGTATTTATTAAAACTCCTACAAATTAACAAGGAATAAAAAAAGTACATACCCCTTGGTGTCGAATTCAATAATGTTCATGTTCTGCAACTGTTGAAGAATGTGACGAGCAATAGCACCGCTGCTCTTGCAAAAATGAGGAGGGCGGCTACCATTCCTCTGGCTCCCACCATAAATCCGCTGGAAAGAACCAACACCGAGACCCCCTCTCAAGTAGATCTTCCTGGCCATGGAGGCTGCAACCAAATAATGATAAAAGTTCCAAAACTTATCAGGCCTCTTCTAGCAACTTGTAGAAGAAAATTTCCCCGAAGTCATTGTGAATTTAGGACTACACATATCAGTACAAAAATTCCTACAGTAAAGGAACGAACGAACAAAATCTGAGAAATAAACCTACCGGCCCTAACATAGTACCAATCAGGATCATATGGAGCCAGCTCCTTGAATCTCGCAGTCTTCACAATATCTGTCCACTCGGGAAGCTCCATCTGCTCAGAATTAAGGAATAATCATAAATAACTATAAAACAAAGCCATGAAAAATTCAGCTTCAATAAAAGCTGCGCCAGATAAATTATACCACTGAAAATTAATCCCCAAAGAGTTTCAATCCAATAGACAAATTACACAAATAGAAGTATAGAACCACTAAATTTCCACAATGATGCCAGCTCAAGCCATAATGGCGGCACACACGAATATATATATATATATATATATTGAGGATGGAACAGAGGAACAAAGAATCTGCAATTAACATAGCACACAGGGAATACTCATTAGCTCGCGACATTTAGCTCACTATTGCCAAAAATTTCCAACAAACACAATCACCACATTAATCAGCGAAAAAAATTTTCGGGTCACACCTAAGTAGGGTCCAAAGAATGAATTATAATGACAGACCATCGAATTTCGAATAGGAAAATCTAGCCGGGTTCGCAAAAAAAAAAAAGGAAACAGAAAAGACCACAACAATCGAAATAGAAAACACGGGCATGGAATACTCAGCGTTGAAAGACATTCTACTTAGAAAGTAAAACAAGACAGAATTTGACACATTGTCAATCCATCTATCGTCCTCGGAAAAAAAGGAAGACGAAGAACACATTCCCAATTAATATTCCGGTGTTTCCCGAAGAAAGAAGCGAGGGTAGAAGATACCTTGCCAGATCGCTTAAGATGAGCGGAATAAGCCTTCACGAACTCGTGAGGCGAGACATCCTTGACAGTTTTAGCAGTAGCCATGGTTGAAGCAGAGAGAGGGGAAGCGAGAGAGACTGATAGCCGCTTGAGGGATGGGGGAAGAAAACGCCTCTGCAAACTAGGGTTTCCGAATGTTGTGTACGTTATTTATTATCCTTCCACTGTTCCGCATAAGTATAATGGATCCCCCTACACTTGACCCGACCCGAAAAAGCAATATGGGTGGGCCGTTGTGGTGGCCTGTAATGGCACATGGGCTAAATCTCAAACCCAATTCAGACAATAACATCATCAAATATTATAAAATTGAATTTTAAAAACCCCAAATTTATTCCCTAAATAATTTTTCTTCTGCAGAGCAAAGCAAAGCATGCTTGTGCAGAATTTGAGACGCCCTTATACATTTGGGGGAAAACAAATAATACTTTATCTTCAGAATTAAATGGACTTTTTTTTAAGAATTTAGTGTATTATTATATACATGTAATGATATAAAAGATTAATGACTCGTTTGGTATGCTGGAATTGATTTTGATGAAAATGGAAATGGACATAGATTGTAGGTTTAAAAAGATGTTTGGTATGATATGAAAATTAATGTGGAATTAATGTGTTTTCCTTTTTTAATGCATAATGAATAAATGAAAATGCAACAAAATTTGTCTGAAGAGTAACAATGGTCAAAAAGTATACAGATAAAGGTATTTTAGTCTAAAAAGTTTGGGTTCCATGGAACTCATTTGATTTCCATAGGTCCCACCATGAAATTAAATTGACCCATTTTGATGGAAATCAATTCCACATGGAGGTTAAATTCATGCAAACCAAACATATATATAATATGGAATTTAATTCCATTTTCAATTCCACCACACCCAAGAGGCCATAAGATTTTGTGCTATTCGCACACCTTGTTGTAATGCTGTTATAATGTAAGGTACTCTGTTTCTTAATAAAAAAAAGATTAAAATTGAATATTATCAAATCTCTCTCTCTTTTGGATGCAAAAGTTAATCCCAAAGGGAAACATAAAGCTCAACACTTCAGTTACCAGGAATATTTTACACGACTTTTATTTAAAACTCATTCGATTTTTGAACAGATTGATAACAATCAAATTCCCCGCTATAGTATATGTAATATAGCCATATATGCCTCCACACATACATTTTTCCTTAGCATTTGACCAGTTGAAACGGAACAAACATAAGAGAAAATGTTTGTTGCATTATTTCTCCACAACCAAGAACAAAAATCAATCACCCATCTAGCAAGAAACCATCTTTATGTTTCATCCTCAGCTTCATCATTATTATCACTTTCTTGTTCTGCAAAACTCAACCTCAAAGCAGCAGATCCAGCCACCTCATTTTCTTCTTCTACTGCTACTTTTTCATCTTCATCACCATCCTCTCTATCTGGGCAAAAGTAAGATTTCTTCTTCCCCTTCAACTCAGCCACTCTTTTTGCAGGTCCTGACCCTCTTGGGCTCTCATCAACGCATCGAGTTGTTTTGATCTTTGGAAGCAAATCTGTCATAAAAAATGTCATATCCTTCTTTTCCACCTCTCCTTCTTCCTCTTCTTTTTCTTCCTCCTTCCTCTTGTTGTAAAGAACGATCTCCGGTGGAATCTCCCACCTCTTCTTCGTCCTCCCTCCCTCTGCAATTCCCTCACTCCCTCGTGCCTTCTTCCCACCTTCTTCCTTCTCCTTCTCTGGCCACGACCTCTTCCGAGCTGCTTCCCTGGCCGCCCCACATGATTGATGGCTAGAAACGATGTTGTACCTGTTAGAACAGCAAAAGTGTCTCAACCGTTTCATTCTTCATTCACAATTCAATTCAAGTTCTTGAGGCGTATAAATCAATTCAAGAATAATTATTCCAATTTTCTTCATGTTTGCATATGTTTTATTAGTAAATTATGATCAGCAATTTGAGCATTTTACAGTAATTTATTTCCTTCAATACCTGCTTGCTACTACTCGTCCAGGCTTCAATGGCTTCTTCGTGGATACTGATTTTTCCTTTTCACCATCTTTGAAGAGTTTTCTTGGCTGAATCAATGAAGATTCTTTCTTCGCAGGCTTTTTCCATCCCCCTGTTGTAGTCGCGGCTTGCTTTTGGGATTTACTCACATTTTTTCGTGATTTCGGACTAACAGTCATACTTTTCCTTCTTTCGCTTATCGCTGATTTTGATTCCTCGATATCTTGAAGTTGCAAGAAGCACGATTTCCGGCGACTTTGTGTCGCCGTACCAGGGGTCGATTCCAGCTTTCCCGGCGGTCGGAATCTTGCAGTGGCGTAGATCTCCGACGGCCCCACACTCAGGCCCCTCCGATTAAACTTTGATTTCACACTCGACGACAATGAAGGCTCTTCAATCTTCTTCACACTTGGTGTCGCCGGACCTGTGGTCATTTCCACCTTCCCCACCGGCCCGGATTTCGCTTCGGCAAAAATCTCCGACGGCCCCAAACTCACACCCCTCCGATCAACCTTCGACTTCTCACACGACGATAATGGAGTCTCTTCGATCTTCTTCACACTCTGTTTCGCTTCCATAAATTTCGCAGGCACAACTCTCCCTCGCTTTTCAACAGTCATTTTAGCGATTCGTTCAGCCTTTTCAAGTCGAAGCGTTTCCAATCTAGACGACAAGCGTTTAATCTCGTTCTCGATTTCTTCAATCTCACCATCGATCTTTCTCTCATCGTCTTGCTCGCACGTCTTCTTCTTGGCCAAAACCTTAGAGGGTTTTCTCCGAGAGTTTCCAAGAACGCCGTTCGAATGAAGTGGCTTAATGGCAACCGAAGATCTCAGAGAAACAGATGAATTCACCATTACAGGGCTCAGATTTTCCTTGCTGCGATCAGAATCCAGTGATTCGGAAGGGTTCTCGAACACAGGATCAAGACTCGACGACCACGAAGCTTTCATGTGTACTTCGTCACCGTCGAAGGCGGCATTGTCCCACACCTGAAGCTCCGAGTCGTTCATGGCGTCTGTGAATTGCAGAAAACTCATAACTTTGTGATTCTATAGAAAATTGGATTATGAGGTCTCAATTCTTGAAAGATTCTGGCAATAAGGAGGAAGAAGAAGACGGAGACGAAGAGAAAGAATAAAGGCTTGATTTTGAAGAGTAAATTGTTTGTCATTTGCGATTATATGACCGTTAGGGGGCAAAGTAGACGTTGGCACATGAGAGGAAGGAGCGCGATCCTGACCGTTGGATGGGAAACTGCTCATATAGACGCTCCGATTTGATTTAAAGGTATATAAATTTGTGGTCAATGAATGTTCATAAGATTAAAAAAGTTTAGTCATCATTTTTTTTGGTTGAAACAGGTGCATGTTTTTCTTTCCAAAGATATATAATTGCATAAATTTAGTCTTATATACATGCATTAACTTAGGTCAAGTTTTTCATTTAAAAATAAATCAGGTTTTGAAGTTTGATTCGTGAGTTAAATAACTATATATAATTATAGAAGAAAATTTTTAGCTCCTAGATTATGATGAAAAATTGGATTTTTTTAAGGAAGAAGTTAGTAATTTATTCTATTTTGTTAACCTTTGTCTAATCATAAATATCTTTCTATTAAAGGCACCACCCGACAGTGAATATAAACACATTTTTAAATAGATATTAGCCTCTTCAACGAGATTTAATCTCAACGGATTATTTTATTCACTTTTGATCACTAAAAAGGAGTAAACAATGACGGTTGGGTTCAGTAAAATGTTAAGTTTCTCATAACGTAACAAACAAAAATTTGAATCCTAGTTGAGAGATGTGCCGCATTTGTCCGATAGTACATTGACAAGATTTTCTCTAATAAAATGATAATTGTAATTTAGGAAAAAAATACTTTTTTTTTGCCAAAAGGAAAAAAAATACAAGGAATAGGCTCAGATAGAAATGAGTTGGGAAAAGTAGATATCCATCTCAAATGTGCCTACTATGTATGGATCAGGTTCTTCTCATTAAAAAAATATATTGGCCCTACCAACGAGCAGTTGGTCGAACTGGTAAGTGGGCTCGCCTCCCATAAGGATGAGAACATGTGTTCGATTTTCGGGAAGCGCTATCGTTGAGAGAGGCGAATACCCTATCTATGTGGACAGCACTCTAAACCTCGAGTCTGGATTAGTCAGTTGCCAATTGGCGCTGGATTACCGGGCGGTGAAAACAAAAAAAAAAATATTGGCCCCAAATGCTCTCAACAACTCTATCTTTAACCCATACAAAGTCTAGAAGCCTTGTTCTTGAATATGTGCCTATTTGGAGAGCGTTTGGCTCTCCAAGCGCACGTTCAACAGTGCTTTTCAGTAAATCGAGATAATCTGCTTCACATATTTACCTTGTAAATCGTAAAAGCATTTATTTGCTGTTTTTCCAAATGAGCTCTACATTTGCTTAGCCTGAGCGTATTGACTTTGCCCATATACCGTAGCTGTTTGGAAAAGCGGTGGAATAGTACTTCTATGCAAGTCGAGTAAGTATGTGAGAGGAGTTTTATCTTCAGTTATGTACAACATGAAAAGAAAGTGGGAAAAAAAAAAGCCAAGATTATTATTGAAATAATGCGTTTGAAGTCAAGGAATGTGCAATTTTTGGAGTTGTCGGATCATTTGGGATTTAGGATTTAGGAAGATTATTCTTGAAATTGATGCTAAGACTCTAATTGATATGATGTTTGTTGATTAAATGCAACGCCGGTACCTGTAGTGTAGTTTAGTGTTTTGTCCAAATTTAGAGCGTCATGATGTTTTAATTGGGACTGACAACTGACATGTCTCAAAAGATATATATTTTGACTGAGTTTGGTTGGGCTTTTTTTTTTTTTAATAACAAGGCAAGCAAAGCTTGAAGATGAGGACAGTTACATGAAAGCAAAATCAATGGGAGATTCCCCCGAGCAGGATCAGTTTGGTTGGGCTTTTTGGCTGCCCAAAATGCATTTTCATAGGTTAGCCAAACAGCTTTTGCGAAGAAGTCATTTTTGGTTAAAAATTACTTTACATGGAAGGGAGGGGGTTTATTTACTGGAAAACTAGTTAAACGCATGTTTAACAATGTTTTTTTAAAATGAGATAATCTTCTCCACATATTTATCTTAATTTACGTAAAAGTACTTCTCTACTATGTCCCAAACAGACACAGGAAAAAGCTCCTTCCAGCGAGCTTCTCCTTCATATTATTGTTCATGTGCAATAAAATAATATATATGATTATTTTATGAAAATGCTGGTGGAGAGGGCTAGGAATAAAAAAATTATCACAATATATAAAATAATATATATGTATTATTTAATGAGATACATGTCATTTTAAGTAATTTTATACCAAAAGTCACTTCTCCAAAGTTTATCCAAATAATTTTTCCTTTTCACAAAAATTCAATTCTCCAACATTTATCCAAATATACATTTGATTTTTCAAAATGCATTTTAAATAAAAATCATTTTTTAAAATGCATTCTGGACAAAAATTATTCTCTCAACAATCATTCAAACGTATTCATAAGTAGCCTTGCTAATTCGTTGTTGGAAGACGGTTTAAAAAGTTCCTCCTTATTGGAAACACATGTATATCTAATATTTAAAATAGTCAACGTTCACCGTTCATCATTATTTTCAATAAAATTATCTTCAATAGAAATGTTCACGCGTCCTTTAAAAATAAAAAAAGGACACGTGAACATTACTTTTTATTTTTAAAAAATAAAAAGCAGTGTCCATGGTTACTCTTTTAACAAGGAAAAAATCTATTACTCATCAAATTCATGATCCAAACCATAGATCACAAATCAGACAATTTACAGATACTAATACACACCATAATTCAATATGTGACTCAATTGACAATTACAGAACTTGAAAGTGATAATTTATTTTCCTTAAAACCTGGGTGTAATTCTCTGTTACTTTTTCTCTCCAACAAAAATTGATTTAGCCGGTGAAAAATTGACTTATAATATATAAAGTAATGAATTTAAGTCTTGATGTCATTGCGATCACCTTGTTAGTGGATTTTCTTGCTTCCAACTATTTTGGAGAGTGGATTTCCTTATAATCATCTTCCTCAGTATCTCTTCAAAATTACATCTCCACCATTAGATCAAGTAATGAATTATTCAAATTTAACATTTTATAAAATTCTTATGAAAGATTGCTGAAAAATAATACATTACAAAATTTATTATCTAAAATTACTTGAAATTTCTCTAAGGTTCTAGATATAGGTATAGATAATTTTTATTTTGGGAGAATTTCAGAAAAATAATAAAATTTTAAAAGGATAAATCAAGATTTTAAATTTCTATAATCCCAAATCAAGACGCTATATCAAATAGGAATTTCAAAATGTTGGTGAAAAGACGATATTGCCCATGAATATTGAGGAGGGAAGAAGCAGGCCACAAGGGTCGTCACTATTGATCTAAATGAAAACACAAAACATTATCAATCGGATAAATTTTTTCCAATGAATAGTGTCTCACCTTTAACACTCATTGCGATGAGTTGAATGTGACACTCTTCATCCCATTGAAAATTTTTTCCATTCGGATGAATAGTTTCTCATATTCAACACTCTAATAAGTTAAAGATGAAATACTATTCATCTGAATGAAAAACATTATTCATACAGATGAAAAAACTATTCATCATAATAAAAAAATAAATTTTTTTTCTTTCTGCCCTATCTTCCTTCCTCGTGTTTTGAAAAAATACTTCATAGTCAATAACGTATTGTCACCAATATTTTGAAATCTCTATTTGATCCACCACCCTATTTAGGATTATGAAAATTTAAAACCTAATTTATCATTTTACAATTTTAAAAGTCTTTTTCAAAGATTTTCCCTTTTTATTTACATGCAACCTGTTTTTTAAAATATATAAAATAAAAAACAATTACGTGAAGGTAATGTCCTTTTCAAAGCTTTCACTATCACACTACGTTACGGGACACATCCCATCCCGCTGATTGTTGATGATAGTAAATGAGTTCTGCAAGCCACATGCTTGCTGGGGACAGTTTAACCAGAAAAACAAAACACTGAATTATAATTGGACCCCAACAAGGTTAATATTAGAGAGATTTATTATAGAGAAATTTATTGGAATGTCACAAATAAGGGATTTATTTAATGAATGGTCCAAAAAAAATAAAATATTTATTCTAAGGTCCCATTGACAACATGAGATGTTGTCAATCCAGCGCATGATGTTGTCAATAAAAGGACTTCATGTTGTCAATGGAATCTTAGAATAAATATTTTATTTTTTGGGACCATTCATTAAATAAGTCCCTTATTTGGGACCTTCCAATAAATTTCCCTTTATTATAAGGTCTCAAAAAAAGTTATTTATGAAAAGGTCTTAGAAGTTGTCAATGTCAACTGTTCCACTTATCAATGGTGTTCCTCAACTAATCATTGACAACCTCTTAAAACATTTTCATAAATATTTTTTTTGTCAAGACCCTGCAATAAATCTTTTATATTAGTATAACAGTGAAAAAATCCTTTCATTAAATTTATTTGATAATTTTTTATAATATTTTTTTCAAAACTTTTCACTGTTCGTAGATCAAACACACTCCGCTGCCCTTTCAGATGATGCAGGAAATCTACAATATCTTTATCCATTAAATAACTTTCATTAGCTTATCACATGAGATTCACAGCATACGTTAGGCTGTTTCAGAATAAGGTAGGGAAGTCACATTTACTTATATAAATCGAGATAAATATGTGAAAGAAATTATCTTAATTTACAGAAAAATACTGTTAAATGTACGTTTGGACCCTACAAATGCTGAGTCAAACAAGCACATTGATTACACATATCGTTACAAAAAGAAGTTAATGCAAGATAAAGATACATCTTTTTTATATATTCATCTCGTACCATGTTAGAAAAGTAATTTCTATTATTAATCTAAACATGCATGCACATTTAAAAAATTCGACACAGAACACCCACATTGTTCATCATCTACATCTATGGTTGTGAAGCTCTTAAAGGGGGAAAGGAGTTTGATTCTTTATACAAGTTACCTCACTGTGGGGGTGTTTGAAAAAATCTCTAAATACCCGAAAATCACGTTCAACAATATTTTTTTATAAAATGAATTTATTTCATTCATATATTTACCTCGTAACTGATAAAAACACTTCTCTGCCACTTTTTCAAATGTGTCATGTGTCTCGGGTCAACAAGTTTCAAGCATATGTGTATTTTCTTTTCAAATCTTTATCTTCTCTCATCGTAGATGCTTAGAGCGGCCAAAGTTTGGATCGGTTACACTTGAAGGCAATGATTTTGAAGTCTAAACTACGATGTAGTATTGAACTTGTTTAGGAACGAGGTAAAGAAGTACTTTTACATAAGTCGGGGTAAATATGTGAAAGGGAGTATCTCGTTTTACAAAAAAAATATTATTAAATGTGCGTTTGACTTTTGAAAATGTTCCAAACAAACCCATTATAATATCTCAGAGAGATAAAGGGACTGATTAACAAATGGAATCGCCTTGTGGATTATGAGTTTTAAACGTGGACCTTTTTTTTTGCGCTTTCTTCCTTGCTTTCATTGGAGATTGATATTCTGAGTTGAATGTGTGTGGAGGGAGGGAGAGTTTGGGAAGTGAGAATGTAACCCACTAACAATGTAACCACATAATATATTCACGATTAATTATATAACTTGTAATTCCTTCTGATACCATTTGTAATTCTAAATAAACCAAATATTTAAACATAATTAATTATTAAATCCTCTAAGATCTAAGGCATAAAAGTATGGGTGAGACACCCAACCCATAAATCATTCACAATATCATTCCGACTCAGGGTATAAAACTCGTCCATAAGCCACTATCATAAGTCACAAAAACCAGAACAATTATTAATAATCCCATTAATCATATAGGTCTAGATATATTTCTCAAATCAATATTTAATATCTCATAAATGCCAAAAGACAATTTATTAATGGGTATAATTTCACAAAATAATCATAAAGGTAGAATCAAATTATGCAAGTCCTATAAGTTTGGCAATATACATTTATCCTTATTAAACCTACAGTGATATCTACTATCAAACTATTGGCTCATTCCCTTCACGCCTCGAACCACTAAATTCCTGTCCTGAAAAAAATATATATCGATAGAGTGAGACATAAAGTCCCAGTAACCAATAATCAATTTATAGAATATACAATACGGGATTGTAAGTCAGTGAAGCAGTTCTAATATACGATATTTAAACAAAGTTAATGTTTTTCATTCAATACAAGTAGAATACACAAGTGATCTCTCTATCTTACTTCTCTATATCACTTCATGATGTGGATCCGGCTTAATGCCCGAGCAACCTGGCCAAGGTACAGCAGCAACATTAATCCAACAGGTTCCCCCTTCATTCCCTCCCTCCTGGGTCTAGAATCAAATGGTGTCTAGCCTCCCACCTGGGTCTAGAATCAAATGGTGTCTAGCCTCCCACCTGGGTCTAGGCTGGCCTCCCACCTGGGTCTAGGCCAACTCCTCACCTGGGTCTGAGTCACAATAAAGCTAACCACTACGATCAGTAGTGGGGCAACCGTGGATACAACACAAATCCCATCATCACATGATCATCCCAACTACTTCAAACCACCTAACGTATCCCTTAATTCACATCATCACTAGATCATCACAAATACATTAATTCACAATTTATTACATATAAGGATAAATTATAAACAGTTCATCATACATATCCATGAGCAACACGTACTCTTTATATATAAGGAAAATATTTCCCACTTCACTAAAATTGAATATACAAATATAGAGTTAAGATTCATAATATATAACTAAGGTATCGAAAATACCTTACAATCCATGCAAGCATGTAAAATGAATTAACATTGGTTACCTCAATTCCAAGATTCTTGCAAGCTCAAGCCATAAAAACACCAAAAGCACTCAAATCAATCTAATTGATCCCAAAACAAAATTCTACACCCAGTGGAGCAGCCGACGCCTACTGACATAGAGAGGCGAAGAAAACCCTAAAAGCCACTGTGCATAAGGGGTATTTTTTTAATATATATATATATCTATATATTACTAAGACCACGTAGCTCCTTTTCGTATATATTATATTGGGCCCGTTTGACAAATTGCCATAAGTCATTTATAAGTACTTATTCACATAAGCCGAGGCAAATATATGGAGGAGATTATCTCGTTTTACGGAAAAAGACTGTTAAACGTGCTTATGAAAATAAGCTCATGGTTACCAAACAGATCCATTATCTACATATACAAACCACTAAGGCCACGTGCCCTTTTATAAATATATATTATTTTCTTTTTTTTATCCTTCTTTTATTCCCTTTTCTTTTATAACATTATTCTTTTTATTATCATTTATATTTTCTATAATTCATATGCCTCACATTAGGATAAATTCTTTTTGACTCAAATGATTACTTAACAATTTATTATTTCTAAATAACAAATAAATATTTTAAATAAATAAAAATTATTTTTTAAAGATAATTAAATCCTCTAAATAAAAATTAGGATGTTACAGAGAATGTGATTGAACCATTTTTAATAGAAGAGTTAGGCATGTTTGGTATGGTGGAATTGAAAATGGAATTCATTTCCTATATTTGGTATGGTGGAATTGTAAGGTGAAATTGAAATTCAAAATGGGTAGAAATGATTTCCATGATATAACCCATGGAATTGTATTCAATTTCATGGAATTAATTTTTTTACCTTTTTTTTATATTTATATCCATTTTCATCTCCATTTCTATTTCTATTTCAATCAAAATCAATCACAGCGTACCAAATGAGCCATTAGATGGTTTTTATTAAAAAATTAAATAAACTAAATACATTATTTAAATATATTTATATTTATAATTTTCTAAATACATTATTTAAATATATTTATATTTATAATTTTCTTTAAATTATTTTATCTTATTTATAAATTTATATATAAATTAATTATATATAAATAATTTTAAGTAATAGGTTCAATTTTATTAACTTTTTTAATAAAAAACAATCAACTTTTATACCATGTGGAGGAGCATGAGTTGTCGCTTTTGGCGTAGGACACATGACGCGGCTACACCGATTGCAAGAATTTCTCGTTGGGAACATGCGACGCGTCCAAGGTGAACCGATAGCGAGGGTCCCACCAAAAATAATACAACGTCCGTCTGTTTTGTTTGACAGCGACGTTATTTTTGCACCATTTACAAAAATTTGTTAGTAGTTTTTGCGCATGAGAAAACGTAACGGGGCTGAATGTTCCTCACAAAAATGTATTGTTAAAAATGTGTGTTTACTCTTTAAAAATTGTATTTTTACATATTTATTATTTTTAATTAATTTTAACCTACATTTGATGTAATATAATAATTATTGTTTAATTTCTACTGGACAAAGCGCACTCTCAGTGACAGACGAAATTTATTGCTGCAATTAATTTTACGGGATTAGAAATATGTTTCATATATTTAACTTAGCTTGTAAAATATTAAATCGTGTAAAAATGGATAAGCTAGTCCAAATATCCACTTTTTTTCTATATGCAAGACGAAATATATTAAATAATAAGTGTTTTACATATTACATACAAGCAAGAGATCCCATTGAAGAAGTGAAAGAAAGACGAAAGCGAGAATTTATAGGAAATAGTCTGAACACCAAGAAAGTAATTAAAATCATGCAACAGCCCCCGTATTTCCTGCAATGTGATGCTAGTTAAATGTGTAGAATTAGAGAGACAGGAGACTTGGTCCCCGAAGAGATGTTATCAGACTAGAGTTTAAGCTCCAAAAGAAGAGATGCTCTGATGAAACATTTAGATGAGAAGACTGATTTCTTCATAGAATTCTTTTAAGATACCAAACACCCACTTAATATAATCAAGTAGTATAACACAATATATATATATAACTCTGGATAATTATTATGAGACTTTAAAGGACAGACCAGAACCAGCACACTTTTCATCAATGATTTTGGATAGTCTATCCACCATGGAAGGTGACAAGTGATTAACCCAATCTCCAATCTCAGCCTTCCTAAACAGATGCTTGTTCTCAAAGTTCCTAGCAAAAGTCCCTGACTTGTTCACCTGCAACTCCTTCATCTTCTCAAAACTGCACAACTTGATGATGCTCTCAACCTCACCCCTTTCTTCTTCCTCCAACCTAAAAGGGCAGCCCAAGAACTCTGCAATTCTCTTCACCATATTATTAACCTTGAAATTAATCAGTAGGTTCGTTACAATCCTTTTGAATCAATAAATCTGAAAGGGTGGAGACTAGTCTAGCGGAAACCGGTTGTTTGAAATCCGTTGGAAAAGTAATTTTACACAATCGAGGTAAGTATATGAGAAAAGTTTTATATCAATTTTTGTGCAACATGAAAAAAAGGAGAAAATAATAAGTGTTCCCAGACACCCCCAAAAATCCCAATAGCTTGTTTGGCTAGATGATCTGTCCCGACATTTGCCATTCTCGAAATGTGAGTTACTTCCTTTAGGGTCCTCAATGCATGCCAACTCACGGTTTGTGGGCTGAAACAACCTCCAACAAGCTGCTTTTTAGAAGCATGAGCCCGCTTTTGACGGGCTGGCAGGTTAGCTGGCCAGCTCGTCAATCCACCAAATAATTAATAAAAAAATTAAACTTCTTTTTTAAAATTGTTTACCTAGTTTTTCCTATAAAACTGCATAGTTATTGATTCTTTGCCCACAAATAAATTTTCAATAATAACATTTTTCAAGTTTTTCAAAGAATATAAATATTAATGTTTTGTTATAATTTTAAATATAATATTATGAAATTTGATATGAAAAAATAAAATATTTTATACTATTTTTTAATGTATTATGTATTGTTTATCATAAAAAATAGAATTTAATGTTACATCTGCTTTATAAAAAATATTGAGATTAAAAAAAGTAAAAAATATAAAATATATTCTTTTAATTTTTTTAAAAAAGTAGGCTAGGTGACTGGTACGTCAACCCACGGTTTAGGCGGGGCCACACTCCTGTGCCAGCCCGCAGATTTAACCTATTTTCCCACATCTAACTTCCTCCTTTGAAACACATGTCGGTGATATAGCATTCATATAATGTTATCTCTTATGTTAAAAAGATTAACTTTGATTGTTAACTTTCGTTCAAATGATTAATTTTGATCGTTAATATTTTTAATAAAAAGAGGTAACATTACTGTAATTTAAAATTTTTAAGGTAATATTATATTTAAAATTTTTTGAGACAATACTGTTCTGCATGAATATTTTTACGACGAAGTTACATGAAAATTTTTGAGACAATACTGTTCTGCATGAAAATTGTAACTTTTCTTTTTGGACAATAGCTTATGTAGTCAAATAGGGACAAGTCCTGGACGATCCACGTGTTCTGAGCATGCAAAAAAGCAAGATGGTGGAAAGGTGTTGATAAAAAAATAGAGAAATTTACAATTAAATCTTAAATAGAATAATTAATAAATAAAATATTCTAAAAATTTAAAAAATTATTATAAGTTTTCAGGAGTAACTGTTGAGGTTGTTAATAAAGGTTGGTAAGGTTGATAATGACAACCTCAGCAGTTACTTCTGGGACCTTATGGTAATTTTTTGAATCTTTTGAAAATTTCATTCTGTAATTCTCCTATTTGGGATTTAATTGTAAATTTTCTAAAAAAATATCTTTAAATATTTTTGATTTTGTGTAAATTATATCTCCAGATAAAGAGTAAAATAAAAAAGCAATGTGAGGATATGGCATAGCTAAATTTAACGTCAAAAAAAAGGTTGGAATTTCTTTATCGTTAATATTGAAATAAAAATCTATTTATTTCTCTCAAGGTCAAAGTGGAAGTAACAATAAATTTCTATTTTTACGAGTTGGTATTTTCATAACAAAATAGAACTTTCTAAATTTGAAATCTTTTTATTCATCTCCATTCGTCTTTTAAAACAACTAAATTAGAGGGAGCCTTTCATGCTATAAATTCCATTCTCTTCACTTCCATGAACAGTTGAATCCAACGGCTCAAAATTCACTTCAATCGTCTCTCTCCTTTTCAGTTTTTACCTCTAATCACCTTGCCCGGCGACGAGGTCGCCGGTTGCCGAGATTACGCCGCTTTGGATTCGATTTCACTCTTCTCTTCTCTTGAGGTTGGTATTTTGTTGATTCACTATCATTGCTCTGTTTTGGTTGAATTCTTCAATGGAATTGGTTTGGAAATGTCATGAGTTATAATCAGTTATATGCGCTTTTTACTCTCTCTTGTGTAAGCATTATCTGAATGGCTTATAAGTTGTGATTTCAACACCTTCAACACTCTTGTGTTGTTCTAACAATGAAAATGAGCTGAGAGTTTTCTTCTTTGGGCCAGAAAGCTATGAGAAGTTGAACGCGAGAAAGCGAAATGATTTTAATTCTTATATCTTAATCTTTTCGCTTCATTTAATGAGTATTTTGAATTTAGTCTTCGTTTTTATCTCAATTCGTCTGAAAAACTGGGATCTCAATTTTCCAATTTCCTGTTCCATTCCACTTTGGTGACCGTAAGTGTTAGTTAATCTATTTTTAAGATTCTAAATCATAAACTCAATTTAAGGTCTCTCTTGTTCTTGAATTGAATTGCATATTACGAATATATTTTAGTGCTAGGTAGGTCAATCAATAATTAATATAGTTATTGTTAGAACACTATTTCTCAGATTAAGGATATAAACTTGGATGCTTTGGGTGTCTTTAAGTGATTCTATTATCTTCTCCAGACATCACGTTCGAAGAGAGAACGAGGCATACTTGTCAGACACAATAAAATGGAAACTACCATGATTGTTTATATTGCTGAATCGTTTTAAGGTTTTCTTATTTACATTTTCGTAGTTGTTTCATTTCCTTCTTGTTTTTAAAAAAGAAACTCTTATGTGACAATGATCAATCTCCTTTTTCCTATTCCCTTCCTCTCATATGCTACATGAGTGAGTAGATATGAATAACCTGGCATTTCATGGATATAATTATTCGTGCTGAAGGATTGTGATAGTTCTGTTTTCTTATGGTTCATATTTATCCTTGCTGTACGGGCCTGACATTCTTGAATATAAGGAGCTAGAAAGCTTGGTAATTCCTTGCTTTTGCTTGGAGTTTGGGAGTCTTTCGCAATGGCTTCTATGGAGAACCCTGTAAATGACAAAGCTGATCATCCCGTGGATGACAAAGCATATCATGATGCAAAAGATAAAGAGGACCATCCCGAGGAGGACAAAGCAGATCATCCTGTAATTGAGAAAGCAGATAATCCTGTTGTGGAGAAAGTGGATCATCCTGTAGTGGAGAAAGCCGATCATCCTGTAGTGGAGAAAGCAGATCATCCTGTAGTGGACGAAACAGCAGATCATCTTATAAAGGACAAAGAAGATCATTCTGTTTTGGAAGAAGCAGATCATCCTGTAGTGGACGAAACAGCAGATCATCTTATAAAGGACAAAGAAGATCATTCTGTTTTGGAAGAAGCAGATCATCCTGCAAACAACATAGCTGTTGATCTCCCCGAAGAAGCAAAGGCTCTTCTAAAATCATTAGCTAGTCAATGGGATAATATCCAAGATGTAGATGCATTGCAGGTGATCCCAATGAAGGGGGCGATGACAAATAAGGTTTTCCAAATAAAATGGCCAACAAGAACCGGGGAACCCTCAAGAAAAGTTATTGTTAGAATTTATGGCGAGGGTGTGGAAAATTTCTTTGATAGGGATGATGAGATACGGGCATTTGAGTTCCTGTCTAAGAATGAGCAGGGTCCTAGACTCCTAGGCCGGTTTTCTAATGGTCGCGTGGAAGAGTTCATCAAAGCACGGGTACCTGATCTGAACTTATACTCATCTTAATACTAATACCCCCTCAAACTAAAGTAATTTGGTATTTTTGAAACTGGTTCATAATCACTACTGTAGGAAGAATGCGTATATAATTTGCGCAATTATTTAATATCTTGACAACTTGATTCAAAGTTTTGGTACTGTGTTAACTGTTAAGGATAACATTAACTTAAAAGCTTAATGTTCGAAGTGACATTATTTATGTAGATACCAAAGGAAGGCCTCTTTCACAGTTAATGATATGTAATATTTAGCAACTGCTCATATCTGTTTAGCACTATCCCATTTTAAAACTGATATGCTCATATACACCCATCCTTGAATGAGACTGATCTGTTTAACTCTTACGTGAATTCTCCAGACTTTATCAGCATCTGACCTGCGTGATCCATCTATCTCTGCTCTTATAGCAGCCAAAATGAAGGAGTTTCATGATATTGATATGTCAGGTCCAAAGAAAATCATCCTATGGGATAAAATACGGTATGTGCTTTCTGATTTCCCATCCCTTCCTCAATCTTTAAAAGTTTCAGAGAAAAGAGTTTGTTTGTCATAGATAAGAACCCTGTCACATTTCTCACCAGAGAAGGTTTGTTGCTTCTTCCAGATTTTAAGTTTTGTCGTTTCTTAAACAATTCTATCTCAATGCTTCAGAAAATGGATTAGCGTAGCCAAGGGTTTATCTTCCCCCGAAGAAGTTCAAGCCTTTTATCTGGACACAATTGACAAGGAAGTTGATGCTTTGGAAAAGGAACTCTCAAGTGAACAGCAACGCATAGGGTTTTGCCACAATGATTTGCAATATGGTAACATAATGCTTAATGAAGAGAGCAATTCTGTTACCCTAATTGTGAGTTTGCTAATTTGTGAATGTAAGGTTTTGTTGCTTCTTTTCTGTTTGATTGGATGACATGCTTTGAAGAAAAGGCTAGTTCTGCTTTTGTCATAGACTTGCCATACATGGATTTTACCATTTTTTACAACAACTTCCACTGCACTACTGAAAGTCCTGTCGACATTTTTCCACTTGAATAATGCATAAACTTATGGGAAAATATCCTCATACATATTATAATTAGGCAAACACCTTTAAGTGGTTTTACTTGAATGGGATTGAACATAATTGTAGTCTAGTTATTCCTCTTCTCCTTAAAAAGGATATAGCATTTGACATTGTGAAAAGAAAATTAGAAACCTACCCTGAAGGGTGGCAGCCTGTTATTCCAAATCTGGATACGGAACCTTAAATTGTCTTGATTACAGCTTGAAGAACTTAGTTGCTGAGAGCCTTTACAGCACTTTAAGGTCAAATTATCATGATTAATGATTATTTTGAATGGTGATCTAATTTTTAATCATAGATATGAGCTTTTGAAAATGATGTATGATCGATCTTAGACTTGTGATTTTAATGCTGTCCTTTTGTAACAGGATTATGAATATTCAGGATATAATCCTGTAGCATATGACATCGCAAACCATTTCTGCGAGATGGCAGCTGATTATCATACAGAAACACCTCACATTCTTGACTTCAGTAAATGTCCTGGTATGATGCTTGTCTAATTTCTTTTCATTCCTTGTTCTTTATCATCTGGTTGTTTCTCACTTTCTATTGACAGATTTGGAGGAGCGTCAAAGATTTGTTCGAGCTTATTTGGGTACTTCAGGTATTGCACTTTTGTCTTTATTTCAACACAACTTCATCTTATGGTGTAAATTTATTAATTACTATTAAAGAGGAGTTATTGTTTTTCTTTCTAAATTATAAAATTGATTATTTAGTTCATAATTTGAACATTTTTTTGTGTTTGTTTAAAGAAACAACTGGGTTTATGATGCTCCATCCTGAATTTTCTGGACTAAAATACAGGCCATGAGGATAGTGACGATGAAGTAGAACAGTTGCTTCATGAAGTTGAGAAGTATACACTTGCAAATCATCTATTCTGGGGCTTGTGGGGAGTAATTTCGGTAATTTCACATATTCTTTCTTTAGCTTTAGTGATAAGATATTACTAATCAGACCTTTTCCAAAGAAAGGAAATCAATAATAAATACGCCCTCTCTCCAGTCTTGATTATAAGCACCTAATAACAACTTTATAGTTAAAATTAGTTATTTCGTGTAAAATATCAAAATTACTAAATTAGTTATTTCCTGTAAAATATCAAAATTACCCTCAATAAAGGCCATTAGTGGGATGAATTTGATTAATTAGTTCGGAGGTTTTAAAGTTAGTTAGGAATACTATATGAAAAAAAAATTAATCCATAAGACAAAATATATTATATTACAAAACATGCTGGAAGTCTTATAAAATGGACCTGAGGAAGTAATTAATTAGATACATTCTTATTCTGCCTATCTTTGAGTAGCTGGGTCTGCATTTACCTTAGATTTTCCCCTTATTTTAATTCTGTATTTACCTCTAGCTAGATGACTTGGCAAGATCAAAATATCAATGTAGAAACAACTTAAAATCCTTTAAACTTTTCAAGTTTCTACCAGCTCTCTTATTTCACTACCTAAATGACAGTGGCTACTGAAAGTCCTCTACTGTATCTCAGTCCCCATAGGGACTTACAGGAGCATAGTAATCTCATTCTTTGTGGTCTTTTTTTTTGGGCTGAATTTTGCAGGCACATGTGAACAAAATTGACTTTGACTACATGGAGTATGCAAAACAGAGAATTAAAGAGTACTGGGCAAGGAAACCCTATCTTTTGAGCTCCCCTGGACCTTCCTTTGTAAATTTTGCTACTGAAGGTAATAAAACTTAAATTGGATATGTCAGTGAGTGGTTTCGAGCTATAATACTGCATTGTAAATATATTTCCATTGTGACATAAGCAGATATGAATTTTTGATGCTGTGTTGCATGTGTTTAAATATTGATATTATGATTAGTTCTAGTTCTTAACATGAAATTATACTTTCCTTTTTTTTTTTTGCCCACCAACATGAAATTATACTTTCCTAGAAGCACTCCTGTATGTATATAGCCCAATACTTATGCCTCAATGTGACATTATACAAGTGGTTAGATGTTTTTTAATACATACTATTTGTTTGCTGTGAGATTTTTTCCAAACGAAATTTTTTCCAAACGAAATGCCAAACAAGTCTAATAACGAGGAGAAAATTATATGTGAAGTTAATCCTTTTTGAGATGTTTGGGGCATGAATTCATTATCACAATCGCAATACAATTTATTTTCTAAAAAAAATTGGTGAGGGATTCGTGTTTGGAAATTTCATTGAAGAGAATGATCTAAATTTAAGCATAGGTACTTTTGTGTGTATGAAATGTTGTAAAGTACTAATACTTTCTATATATAAAAATATATTCCGTCCTTCAACCAATAAATTGTTCCTTTATATATAAAAGTACCAGACAAGATTTATTGATAATTTTTTCTTAAATAATGCATACTCTTTGCACTAGCAACCTTTATTTTTGATGTTATGAGATGTTTTCATCTCTTGCTGACAAAATAAAAATATCCTTGTGACATTTAATGATCGTAGTGTACATTAACAGTGATTTGCTTCTATAGTTTTAAGAGAATATTTGATTATTAATGTTATTAACTACCATAGTAAAATTTATAAAATTATAGATTTTGTAATTATCATTTTTCTTTGAACGGACGGGAAAGTTTTGGAAAATAGGATTTCCTTAGATTAGTTGGAAATTAAGACGAATACCTACTTATTTAAATAACCAAAAGTGAAATTATTTAGAAAGAAATATGTTATTTCCATTTTTCAATATTCGTTTCCTTGGTAGCAAGAATAGGCAGACGAAGAAAATGAAGTTATTTTTATCTCATTATAGATATATTTATGTGTATATATTTATAGTTCTAAGTTTAGATTGCTAACGTAAAATTAACGTATACTTTGCGACCTTTCTATATTTTATCTTAATTGTTTGCAGTGTATATGTAATATATTTGCAACATTTTGCAATATAATTCTACATATATAGTTATTCTTTATTTTAATGAAATAATTTGATTAAAAATAGCTTTTCTGTTTTTTTGAGAAATTTACCATCAAACTCCAA
>JANTPZ010115047.1:0-27643 GCA_025593235.1 Vachellia pachyceras
AAAGTTGAAAAACACATGTTAAGGTATTTTGGGGAAACCTCTCGGCCTATGCTGGTTTAAGGGGAAGGAAGTTTCTTTTGATGATTTTGATGCTTCCAATGAGTCCAAAATGAGTTTTTGTGTAGGGTAAAAGTGGTCTCAAGTTTGTGGAAACCCTAGAAGACATTAGTGACAAGTTAGGATTTCTAAGGTTCTTAAAGTTCAAGAGTTGATTCAAGGGAGTTTACTTTGGTTTTTGTTTTGGAAATGGCTTAATATTAATGGCCACAATGTTGTTGATTATGTAGGCAAGTGTTTGGTGAAAGGAACTGGTTTCTCAATTGATCAAGAAAGCATCCAAGTTAAGGAGAAATTAAGAGCTAAAGGTAGCAAGACCTTTTAACCCTAAACTTAATTGCTTTGAAAATGTGTATGAATTATGCATGACTTGTGTTGAAAATTTATGATGATTGAAAGTGTGAATATGTGCTTTTGTTTGCTATGGCCATATACATTTCATTGTTACATGTTGCACTTTTATACATTCACACTTATATTGAAAGTTGTCATGCAATTTTATAATGTGTGTTAGAAAGTTTTGCTACTGGGATTTCCAAAAATCTCACCCTCCCCCACTAACCCATTTTAGGTGGAAGCATACTCAAGGGTAAGAAGGAAGTTAATGATTCTTGAAGCAAAATGGATATAAAATGTTATGGAATATGTTATGTACTTTATGTTGTGATGTTTAAAGTTGTAATGTAATATGTAATATGACTTGGGTATGTATCATGGACTTATGATAACTAGTATATGCTTTAAGAATGTCTAATTGCATGGATTAATGTGGTTAAGAAAAGTTTAGAAATCAAAGTGATAAGTTATAAAGTAAGTAGGGCTGAAATTTGATCAAGTGCTGGAAGTAAAGTTGGTCATTTTTCCTATTTTGCCCTATCGAGAAATAGAGTAATTGAACTTCAAATGAGTTAAAATTTTACGGAAAAATAGTTCACATTGCATGGTTTAAAATGAGCTAAAGATCACTGGAATTGGAATTTTGTACAGAAATTTATGACTGTCCAAAGTTGATGAAAAATCACAGAAAATCCTGGGAAAATGGAAAATTACCAAATGAACAGTACAACTTTGCGAATTAATCTGTACCAACTGGACACATTTCTGTACAAATGAGTATTTTTCCCTCAAAGGAATTTGTAAGCTTCCAATAGAAGTTGGAACCACTCAGTTTTGATTTTTCTAGAATTAGTTATGAATTTTTAAAGTTGGTCTCAAAAACTGTGAATAGTAACATAAGTTGAAAGTTTTCAATTTAGTCCCTTTTTACAATTTGAGTTACTTGAGGCCATTAATTGGTTCCAAATCATTCTAATGGAAGCTAAGAGGGATAAATAAGAGGTGTCACAGCACGAGCTATGATGATGGAGAAAAAGGTTTTTCAAGTATTTTAGGTAGATGCACTTAGTACATCATGCTACATATCTAATAGAGTGTATATCAAAACATCACTAGAAAAGACTCCGTATGAGTTGTTCAAAGGAAGTAAGACAAACCTATCACATCTACATGTATTCAGGAGCAAGGGCTTCATCCACAATAACGGAAAGGATAACCTTGGCAAATTTGATCCTAAATAGATGTAAAGCCTTTAGAGTTTTCAACAAGCGTACCTATGTAGTTGAAGAGTCTGTACATGTTAATTTTTGCTGAAACATAACCTCTAACAAAACCTAATGCAGATGAAGAAGTTGCTATTTCAAAAGGTTTTGAAAAGTTAATAAGGATAGCTCAATCGATGATCAACCATTACATAAATTTGAAAAGGATTTATCGAAAGAACATCCTCAATCCCTACAACCAAGAGTGTGGAAGTACATCCTCAATCACCCTCTCAATCAAATGATTGAAGAAGTGAATGAAGATGTACAGATACAAAAGAGAATTTTAAATTAGGCTTAGTTCTCGGCTTTATATCAAAAAAGAGCCCAAAAATGTTAAGGAAGCTTTGTTTGACAATGATTGGATCATAGCTATAACACCTTCCTTGGCATGCTTTACTTTATATTAGATATTGATTATGAACCACTTAATGACCATCGAATGCTTAGAATTAGCAAACCAAGTGAAAATTTAAAACTTTTACCAAGCAATGTTCACTTGGTAGTTCCATATTTTTGGTCAACTTTGAAAATTCATAACCAATTATAAAAAATAAATATTAAGTGGTTCAAGTCTCTAAATGAAGCTTATGAAGTCCTCTACAGGGGAAAAATCATTTGGACTTTATTTGCTATTGTTCACCATTACCTCAACTTTTCTCTTTGATAAGGGCTTTGGACCCTTTTTAAATTCTTTTACATGCTTTCATTCTTCCCCTTTATGCATCTAATTAATTTGCAAAATAATATCACATTTTAGTCTATCTACACATTACATACATCATGCTTCATAGTGTAGGAGTTTAAAGTACAATAATTTTATAGTATTTTATAAAATTATTGCCAATAATACGATAAAGACGATTTTCCTGAAACTGAGGGGGGAAAACCCAAAAACCTTGGAAATGGATTTTTCTTTGAAAATTAATTACAGACATTTTGGGAGGCAATTTGAGAAAAGAAAAAGGACTAGAGTATCAGTAAAAATTCTAGAAATTTTTAAGGCCCTAAAACTAAATTGCCTATCGGTAACCCGTTTTTCAGAGATTTTGACAGGGTAGAGTAACCTTGTTGAATTTAGATGAATTTCAGGGGTATTTCTAGGATAAATATTTCACCATATGAGTAAGTAAAATGTGAAGATTAAAAGAGGAATAAAACATCTCCTGAAAAGCAGAGAAAAAGTTACCAAAGTAAAGTTACTTTTATCGGTATAAGTTGTAACCGGATCAACTAACTGAACGGTAACCGATTTGGTTAGTGTAACCAATTCCACAACCAGATTTTTAGCCTTTAGTTCCAGCCCATAAATGCTGATTACATGTGTCAAAAAGAGGCTTATATGTTGGAGAAATAAAGGCCATTGGATCAAGCTAACTTTTCAATATTCAATCGCAAAATTTGGATTATTTTGCTAATTGATTAAATCAATTATCCACCCCATCTCCAGCCATTTAGGTCGGCCAAAACTGATCAAGAAAGAGGAGAAAATGGCATGAAGAAAAGGAGAAGAGAAGACAAGGGTTCAAGCCAAAAATCAATCAAAACTTCATGGTAAGTTGGGATTTCTTGATGAAATCTTCTCTATATTGATCCCTAGGCTCTCCTCTTCATTTTCAATGGTTTAATTTCATGATTTATGATGAGTTTTGGCTGCTGGAACATTGAGTTCTTGAGAGAGAGAAATAAGAAAGAGAGAGATTTAGATGAAAGAGTTGCTAGAAAACAACTCTATGCATGTTTTGGAACCTATTGGTGATTGTTTGAGTTATATATGAAATTTGAGCAAGGAGTTACTATTCATGAAGCCCTGTTTGGCACTGTTTATGAAGGAAAATGAATGATTTTATGATATTCAATTATGGGAAAATGGTGTAGGAATGTGTTTGTACATGTTTGAGAATATATAAGGTGAAAATCCCATTTTTTCCCAATTTTTGGAAATATTTCGACCTGCAGGGGAATTTGTAGAAGGAGTTTGATTTTGATATTTTTGATGCTTCCATTGAGTTTAGAAGGCAAAATTGTGTAGGGTACAAGTGAGAAAATTTTTTGGAAAGCATTGGAAATCATTTAGACAAGTTTGCAAGTTCTAGGGTTTAAAGAGTTCAAGAGGAGACTTGTTAAGTTTTTATGGTTTTCATGGCTTGGTAATGAGTTAGAAATGATGATTATGTTCATATATAATGTTTAGGTAGTTGAAATATTAAAGAGCTTATTTGGAAAGCTAGTCAAGAGAGCTTCAAGTTCAAAGGGGTATTAAGAGAACAAGGTAGCAAAACTTCTAACCCTTAAAAGTTGTTTTGAAAATATTTTATGAACTATGCATGGCTTTTGTTGAAAAGTTGTGATTATGAAAGTGTGAATATGTGTCTTTTGTATGCTATGGTCATGCATTTTATTGTGACATGTATCACATTTTATACTATAATGAATTCTCACTTATGTTTAGAAATTGTCATGCATTTTTGTGTGTTAGATAGTTTTGCTTTTGGGATTTCCAAAAATCTCATTCTCTCCCAAGTAACCATTTTAGGTGGAAGCTCAAGTAAGGTTAAGAGCAAAGGAACTAGTGATTGAATATGGCATGATGTTATGCTTGGAAGTTATGTAATATGATTGGAATTTTATGCTCAAATGTAGTTGTAGTTATGTAATTTAAACCTCTATATCTGAATGATTATATATGAATGCATGCATGACCTTGGACAAATGAGTTAAAATGAGTTATTCATGCATAGGAATTATAACCAATGTGACAAAATAGGTTTTTTAAAATTTTAGATATGGTAAGTTTCATAAAAAGATGTTATAATGCTTACCAAATCCCTAATTTTGGGCAATGATGAAAAATAGCAATTCAAGTCTGAATGATCTCAAATTTTCTAGTTAAATACTACAAATCCCAAGATTTAAAAAGAGCCAAAGTTTACTGAATTTGGATGTGTAGATAAAAAGTTATGGTTTTACAAAGTTACAGGAAAAATCTAGGAAATGAAAAATAACCAATTGAACATTGTTTTTTCACGCATTAAACTGTATCAATTAGGTAAGTATTTGAGCCAATGAGTTTTTGCCCCGTAGGAAATCTTGTAAGCTTCATTTATAAATTGGAACTACTCAATTTTGATTTTTCTAGAATTAGTTTTGAATTTTTCAAAGTTGGACCAAAAATATGGAAAATTGATCAATGAATAGTAACCAAAAAATGAAATTTTCAATTTCACTTCTTTGGTCAATTTGAGCTATCTAAAGCCCAAAAGTGGTTCATTAATGACATAAATTGAATTAAAAGAGGTTAGTTAAGGGTTATCACAGATTGCACCTAATTAAAGTCGAAGAGGGGTAAAATGGTCATAAATCTTTCAATTCATATTAATTGAGTGAATTTTGTGAATATATGATGCGACATGCCCTTGGTGATGTGAAACGATGGAGGAGAAAGGTGGAGAAATAGAGAGAGTGACGTTCAAGAAGAGGGACACTCATAGAAGCTAAAGACAATTCTTATTCAATATCATTTGAGGCATTTACAAAAATAGATGTGAGACATTTATATCCTTAACTCTAGCCCTAGGAATTAAAAAGAGAATATTCTAGAATCCTAAAATTAAATACAAATGACATTAATGATAAAAAGATAGCAATAATCAAATTAGTACAAAATGTTGCCCAAATCATCTCATTAATCGCCAAATCTCCTCAATTATTGTCACATCTCTTCTAAAATCATCAATTATTTCTTCTTCCTTTTTTATTTCCATAATCTCTCCCGTGCTTGGAGAACCCACTCTTGGTGAGTTCAAATGGAGATAGAAATCTTGGAAGTGAAAGAGATGGACATGCGTATGGTGGTTCGATGTCAAACAAAGCTCTTGATGGCGAGATCAAGCCTTAGCAACAATGTGTTTCAAGGGTGATTTTTTTAGTTATCTTGTTTGTCATTAGTGGGATTGTGAGAGCTACTTTAGATATATTATGTGTTATGTGTGAGAAAAATAGAAGTGGAAACATGTCTTTGATACAAATTGATGAGAGAGAGAGAGAGGGAAAAGGGAGAAAGAGTTATAAAGAAGAGAGAAAGAGCTGGTGTTCAAGAAGAGGGAAATTCAGGTAGAAGGAAATCAAAACAATTCTTATCCAATACATCTACAGAATGAGATGTGTTGAGATATTTATAGCCTCAACTTTAACCCTATAGATTAGAGAGAGAACATTCCAAAATGAACTTGGTACTTGCCTAAGTCAAGCTTGAAAGTTAAGGGATATTTCTTGAGTCATAAGTAGTTTGCCCTAAGAATTTGTGATTTCATCTAGGAACTTGGTACTTGCCTGAGTCAAGCATGAAAGTTAAGGAATATTGCTTGAGTCTTAACAAGTTTGCCTGATATACTTCTGCAAATTGCTCAAGTCATTCTAGAAAAGTCAGAAAATCCTCTTGACTTTCAATTTGCTTGAGTAACGCCAAAGCTTTCCTCAAAAGTGCCCAAGTTGCTTCTAGTTTGCTTGAGTCATATAACTAAAAATCTTGAAAAGTGCCAGAGTCATCCAGAGCTTGCTCAAGTAATCAGTTTAATTTTCAAAAGTGCATGAGTCATCTGCCTTTGCTCAAGTCTCTTTCAAAATTCTTCAGAAGGGCCTAAGTCATTTCAAATTCACTAGAATAATTTGATGTAATTTTTGAAGTATTTACACTAAATTTTCAAATACTTTCTCAAGTCATCTAATGAATTTTACTTTTTGGCGTTAGTGTCTCAGCTTTTTCAAAATCTTTCCCACATCATTCATAACTTTATTTAAAACATATCCGACTATAATAAATTAATTCTTAACTTGTTTCTCTTCAAGCAACCTTCATATTACATTACAGGCTACTCATTTAGCTTCAATTGATTAAATCTAAAAAAATAAGTAACTTTATGTGAGAAGTATTTAATGCAATGTTTGAAAAATTAAGTTGAGTATAAACAGAAGAATTGCTCTCTCTAATGAACAATAATGTCTTCCCACCTAGAGAAGAATTGAAGACAAACAAAAAAGGGGAATGAAATATTTAATGAAGAGCTTTAAATCTATCACTACTCTCTGATACATTAATACTCCAATGATTAGCATTTATTATTGAGAGAGAATACTTATATCAATCTTCTTTCTGAGTGGGAATCAATATTATGGAATTTTGAAAGGGTTGTAATCTTACTGTTAGTAAAAGGGAGCGTGATCTCCAAATTTTACTATTGCACTGAGGCACCAAAAGTTCGTGAATCTTGTAAGTGATTGTGAAACACTTAGAGGTGCTCTTGAAGCTGGATGTATGTCAATTGTTAAATTTAATTGGTATAAATCATTGTGTTCATTTACTCTCATCTACAACTCATATGGTGATATCAGTCGCACCCTATTTTTCTTTCAATTCATTTAACCTTTGATCCAGAAAAGTTTATATACACCTAATTTACTCCCTCTTGGTAAAGCTTATTACAACATGAAGATAATATTAAATCAGAATAATGTCAAACCATCTCATTAATTGCCAAATAATTTGGATCATCATCAAATCTTCTAGAATATTCCATTATTCATTTATTTCTTTTTATTTTTCTATTTTCATTTCTTTGTTTGCATGGTAGGTAAATTGGAGAAAAGATAGCTAAGCACCTAAATCATGGCATAGAGGGGCCCGACATTCTAGAAATGACTTCCTAGGATTGTAAGATAATATCACAAAGGATCCAAGTGAAATTCCCACTCAAATAAAGCAATTTCAAGAACAAAAAATAATAACCTAATATTTAATTAATCACATAATTGCATGAATGTTCACAAAGAATCCACTCAATTCAATTCAAAAGAAAAAACTTAACACAAAATTCAATCAAAAATGGAACATCCAAATGCCAAAGCCATAGCTCATTGTTGTTGTTTTGTTTGGTTTCGAAAGTATTGTGTGAAATAAATTCCAATACTCAAGTATGCAAAACGATACTTGAGAATCCTGATAAGCATTTGAAAATATTTTCTATCAATCCATAATTCCTACAAAATATAAAATACATTTGTTATCATCAAAACACACTATCAACAAAGATATGCTTCCCATGTACACCACCCTTCTAGTTGCCTGAGAACCATACCCAAGAAGTCATCGAGGGTACTGATCCACGCCCTTCCAAGACTAGCTTGAGTGAGGCAGTGGGGTTTATGGCTGACCCTTGATACTCTTTAAACTCAACGTTAGTATGTTAAATACACTCTTGCAATAAATTAAAATACAAATATAAAAAAATACAGGCTATTATTTATCAAAAAGCATATAACTTAAAATAATTTCTTTACTCTCCTTTGATACTAGAATTCCGTCGTTGTGCCTGTGAGTGGACATGTAACACCTCCTATTTTCCCCCTCAATTGCTTATATTAGATCACTCTTGAATCACTCTAGGGCTTTAGATATAAAAAATGTGACCAAAATATTGAACCAGAAATTTTGAAAATGAAAAAAAGCGATATTACTGTTCACTTGTTAATTTTCTAGATTTTTGGCCCAACTTTGAAAATTCATAATTAATTATAGAAAAATAAAAATTGAGTTGTTCCAATTTATAAATTTATCTTATTGAGTGATATATAGGGGAAAAATACTCATTGGCTCAAAAATTTTCCCATTTGAATCAGTTTATTCCGAAAACACGCGCTAATCAAATGGTCACTTCCAGTTTTTCCAGTTTTTCCCTTAAACTTTGGAAAATCATAAATCTTTATCTACACATCCAAATTTAGCAGAATTTGGCTCATTTTAAAGCTTAGGATGTGTAGTATTTAACTGGAAAATTTTGTGATATTTGGATTTCATTTGTTGTTTTTCATCATCACTTACAAATTGGGCAGTTTCTAGGGTCTTTGGAACACTTCTTTCTCAAACCTTTCTTTCTAAAAATTTGGTAAGGCTCTTTTACCATTTTAAAACTCCTCTTCATACATGCTTAACTTTTTTAACTCACTTTCTCATTATCATGCATGTATGTACATATAATTACCCATTCATCATGTAGGAGTTTAACACTTCATGACTACATATTTTACTTAAACATAAGTTTCAATCATTTTACATAACTCCATAAACAAAAGCATATCATTATGCCACCTTCAATCGTTATTCCACGTGCTCCTTACCCTTGCTTGAGCTTGCACCTAGAATGGTTAGTTGGGGGATAATGAGATTTGGAAAATCCCAATAGCAAAACTAACTAACAAACTTGTGCATGTGCATGACATGCTTTTATCATATGTGTAAGATCAAAATACATATGACATGTTCCACTACATAATATCATGCATATGGACATAGCAATCAAAGTCACATAACATACACATAACATTTAGTTCATTCATCACAAAATCATGCACCATTCACAAACAAGTTAATAAAAACAATAGTTCAAAGTTAATAGTTTCGCTACCTTTTTCCTTTAGCTCTCCTTAACCTTTAAAGCTCTCTTGATAACTTTCCCAACAAGTTCTTTGATGTTTTAACTTCCAAGAAGGAGTATAATAAGGTGCTGGCCCAAGAAGAACTTCTTTAGTATTAAAAATCCAGATGCAATTGGCTTAAGTGGGGGGATAGAAACAACAAATACTTTTATACTAATGCTATTGTTAAGAGGAATAGGAATAGGATAGAAGGCCTAAAGTCTACAGATGGCAATTGGGTTTTTGATCAGGCGATCCTAAAGAATATCACTCTATGCTACTATAAGGACCTTTTCTATAGCGAGATCTAGAGTTTCAACTCCCTCAGAACATAGTCTAAATTTCCTAGCATCAGTGATGTGGAGCTTTCTAACCTACTAAATAGGTTACTCGGCAAGAAATAAAAGATGTTGTTTTTGCCCTTAGCATATTCAAAGCCCTAGGTCCAGACAGAATTCAGGCCTTTTTTATCAGGAATATTGGTTCATGGTGGATGACTCTATAAGTGATATGGTGGAGGCTTTTTTTAAGGACCCTTCTCGAGTTAAGGGCATTAATAACACCAATCTTGTCATGATTCCTAAGGTAGAGTACCCTGAACAATCAAGGACTTTAGACCAATATCCCTCTGTAACATCAGTTACAAAATCATTACCAAAATCTTAAGCAATCTTCTAAGGTTCTTTGTTGGTAAAGTGGTTGGGCAACACTAATGTAGTTTCATTGCCAGAAGACAGAGCAGCGATAATATCATTATTGCCCAGGAGATAATTCATTATATGAAGATGAAGAGAGGTGCCAAAGGGTGGATGACTGTTAAGGTTGACCTGGAGAAGGCGTATGATCATCTAGAATGGGCTTTCATCGAAGACACTCTTCTTTCTTTGGGTTTGGAGGTGAAGTTATGTAATACCATCATGGCTTGTGTAACTAGTCCTTCTTTCCAGGTTTTATGGAATGGTGAAGCCACGGACAATTTCACTACCTCCAGGGGTATCCGTCAAGAGGATCCAATATCCCCTACATCTTCACCTTCTGCATGGAACGCCTTGGCCATGTTATCCAGGATGCAATTAATAAGGGTTCTTGGTGGCCGATTCAACTTAGTAAGGGGCCCCTGGCTATCACATCTCTTCTTTGCTGATGACCTAATCTTATTTGGAGAAGCTTCATAAGACCAAGCGGATGGAATGATGAGGAGTTTAGAAAAGTTGTGCTACCTCGGGTCAAAAGATAAATAAAACTAAGACAAGGGTTTGTTTTTCCAAGAATGTCACCTTCGCCAAAGCCTATGCGCTTAGTCAACATATGGGTATTGTGCTGACAAGGGACCTGGGTAAATACCTGGGGGTACCTCTCCTTTACAAGAGGACTTCCTATGTCACTTTTGCCCCGATTGTGGATAAGATGCAAAGAACACTGGCAGACTGGAAAAGAGGATGTCTTTCTATGGTAAGCCGAGCCACTCTTTCAAAGCAGTATTATCTTCTCTTCCCTCCTATCACATGTAAACTATGCTCCTTCCTAAAAGGCTGATTCATGAGCTAGAAAAGAAGAGTCGGGGGTTCCTTTGGGGTAATACCACGGACACCAAAAAGCTTATCTTGCTTCCTTGGGATCTTATCAATAGAGACAAGACTGATGATGGATTAGGGATTAAGGATCTAAGGAGGCACAATGAAGCTTTCATTATGAAGCTTTGCTAGAATGGCTAAGTACAAATGTGAGCCAAGCTTCGTTCCAATAGTGAAGAAGAATGCAATGCCTCTCTCACCTAGCAAGGGATTTGTGCTGTTTGGCAGAGATTCCACCGAGGTGTAGGAGCTAAAGTAGGAAATAGAGAGAGCTTCATTCTGGTTTGATAATTGGGCTGAGATAAACACCCATCTTATTGACCTTTTCCTAGGATGGGAATCCCTAGTTGATCGCAACATTTCTGTGTCGGAGTTTGTTACCCCCTGGGGGGAGTGGGATATTGGGAAGTTACATAGATGGCTCCAACCCCATATAGTTGAGCAGATTACGAGTGCACACCCCCTTGTGAGGAGAGAGGAGTGGATAAACACTATTGGGAGCCGGCTTTTGATGGTTGTTTTTCTGTTAAATCTGCTTACCATTTTCTATCTGCTGGTAATCACCAGCGGGGAGACCCTCTCTGGAAGAAGATATGGAGATAGCCAATTCCAAAAAAGATCAAAACCTTTATGTGGATTTTTACCCATGGGAGAACTCACACTGTGCAACTGTGTGCCAGGCGTAGCCTTGCGGAGACAACAACTTGTCCCTTTGGATGCAACTAAGATGAAACTCCTATGCACTTGCTCGGGATTGTACTAATGCTAGGGACAGGTGGCTCTCTTTAGTAGATTCCTCCTCTTATGAGAAGTTTTTTGCCTTGCAGGGAGTAGATTGGCTAAAGTGGAATTTACAGGAGTAGACGGGGAAGGACTTAACATAGAAAATCCATTGGTGTACTCTGTATGGCTACATTTGTTGGGATATTTAGGTTGACCATTGTAAAAAAGTTTTTGGAGAGGGAGAGAATTGCTTACCCACTAGTGCTCAATCCTCTCTCCTTAGAGCTTGTAGCGACCAATCTATTTTGTCGAATTGTAAGTTTTATGCAGGACGACCTAGTGAGCAACAGGATGATAGAACATGAATGACTGACTGCTGTAAGCTGAAGGTTGATGGATCTGTGCTCGGATCGGGCCGCAGTGGTTGTGGAGGCGTTCTTAGTATGAACAATAATCGTTAGATATGTGGATACAGCTGTAAACTACTTATGGTCCCTCCGGCCATTCTGAGCTTATAGCCATTATCCATGGGCTGCAACTTTGTTGGATACGCGAGTATAGGAACATCGAGGTAATCACAGATTGTATTGAAGCTGTTAATCTAGTGACTTATGGCTATGATCAAAGGAATCCTTTCAAAGACATTGTTGATGAAGATCAGATGTTGTTAACTAGGAATTGGAACATTGTTTTCTGTCATGTTCTAAGAGAAAGTAATATTTCGGAAGACAGGTTAGCGAGAATGGCTCATAACCTAGTAGGAAACTTTTATTTTTATGACCAACCACCATCTCCTGTGCTTCAGATAGTGGTTGAGGGGGTATCATACCCCCTAACCTAGTTTCCTGTATTATTTTATCAGTGGATTCCAGTTTACATTAAAAAAAAGAAACTTCATCTCAGCCAGAGCCCACTCCTACTGATCATCATTCTGATTCAGAGACCGAGAGTGTCTCTCCTACTCACGTGGTATCATCCTCTGGGAAAAAGGGATCCAGAAAAGTAAAGAAGCAGCCAGAGATCCCAAAGCCTCCTCAGGGTTACAATGTTAATACAGTAATGGTCAATTATCCTTTCAAGTTTAAGGATAGAGACTTATACCTCTGGCTCATATTAGTGGACTGCTAGGACAAAATGTCAAGAAGTATCTAGAACATTATGAAAATTTGATTACATTGCAAACTCCTTTTAATCCCGACATGGTTAGAATCTTCTATAATAATATGGTTGAAAAGAATGTTATAGGGAATAAGAAGAAAGTTTTAGAGTATGGGCTGCAGACTATTATGAGAGGAAACCGATTAATATTTCTGCTAAGTTGCTGAATGTGTATTTGGGTACCGGTGAGTATAGTAGAACCCTGCAAAATCTTGGAAATGCTGAGATATTTGAGGTACTAAGGCCGGGTGAAGAATTTTAGGAGGATCAGGGTTTGCACTTTGAGCCTTCCTCTATGCCACCATTACAGAGGACCATTCATTACGTCTACTCTTACTTCATGGTGAACAAGGGGAAGAACTACACGCATCTCTCCTCCTTGGACTACCAGATACTTGGTTCCATCATGAAGAAGGAGAAGATGAACATTGGACAAATGGCGTTCAATAAGATGCAGAAGCTGGTAAGATCAAAATCAAAGAAGATGACTTTACCTGATCCCAGCCTGATCTCACGGATCATGGATCTCCATCAGATTTGGTATCTTTTCCCTTATCAGATACCCTTGATCCTCAAAAATTTTCGAAGACGTACTTTCATCATATGAATATAGACATAATCTCTTCACAGCCGATAGTTGCTCCTACGAGGAAGGGAAAGACTACTTTTCTGCCTCTAGAGGCCAGGATGAGGCCCAATCGTCTGCCCCGCAGCAGCAGGCCTTCTCTGCTCCATCATTTTCTCAGGTAGCCTTACAGACTTTCATGCAGATAGAGTTAAGAAGGATGCGAGAAGAGTTTAGCACTGCCTTTCATGCTGAGACTCAGAGCTATGTTCAGACCATATTTCAGTCATCCTTGGGTGCAGTTGTTACAGTTTTAATTCATTCATTCGATTCTTTCAAGGATACTATGTCAGGACAGTTGGCTTCCTAGGCAGACTCAATTCAGGGTTTGGATAGAAGAGTTGGGTCTCTTGAGCTATTTGTCAGAGGAAAATAGACACCTCCTCTTACACCGCCACTGAGTGGTTCTAATCCTTCATCCTCTGAGCAGTTGCTAGCTCAGATTGATTTTTCTGCTTCTGCTCAGCCTTCAGAAATTGTTCAGGCACCTCCTATCGAGACCTTTGTCCCTTATACCTCTACTACTCCTAACTCTACACCTTCATCTCCTCCTCACCCTCTTTGAGTGGAGAGAAGTATTCTGAGTTTAGAGGCCTCTATTATCTATTTTATATTGTTATCTTATGTTTCATTATGGATTTGATTATGACTTTTGAGATTATTATGATATTGTGGATTTGCTATTGCTATGACATGTTCACATTTCTATGATTATGATTTCTGTTGTCTCATCTTTCCAAAATTTCAGAATCAAGGTTTTGTCATCATCAAAAAGGGGGAGAATGTTGATGCCTTGTTATGATGATAACAAAATTATATTTCAAAGTTCGTATGGCAGGATTTTAAAATGTCTTTGAAATTTTGAAAATTGGTTTTATGGTTTAAAACTCAAGTTTGATGTTTTTGAAACTCAAGTTCCGTGCCTTTGATTTTAGAACTTTCAGCAAAAACTCAAGTTTCAACAAAGAAGTTTTGATGACTCGAGTTTTACCATCTCAGAACTCGAGTTTCACAAAGTAAAGCTTTCAAAATATATTATAGAACTTGAGTTCCGGTTTCACAAAACTCAAGTTTTGTGCTTAAAACTTCTGTCTAGGAACTTCATGAGACAGAACTTGAGTGTCAGGTTTGAAGAAATCGAGTTTACCTAGGACTTTCAAAGAAAACTCGAATTTCCAGCTTCAAGTCAAGACAACTCGAGTTCCAGGACTATAGAACTTGAGTTTCAAGCTTTTGAATCTCTGCAAAAGACTTTGCAACATCAGAATTCGAGTTTGGGGGTTTCCACAACTCGAGTTCCGAAACTGTTTTACAAAACTTGAATTGAAAACTGGAAGTTTTGGCATTAGAGTTTTAACAACTCGAGTTTCGTACTTTTCTCAACTAAATGACCAACTCTTGCCATAAAAATCGAGTCATGCTTATTCAAAACTCAAGTTTCAAAACATAATTTCATAACGTGCATTCTGAACTCTAGTTTCCAAATAAGAGTTCCAAAGCTACATTCTGAAACTTCCAATATAAACTCGAGTTTCCAACGTAAAGTTTTCTAAACTCGAGTCTGGTATTATGAAAACTTAAAGTTTTATTACATGACTTTTAAAATTTCTCAGAACTCACGAGATAGAACTCGAGTCTTGGGAATTCTTGAACTTGAGTCCTACCTTTATCTGACAGCAGTATCTGACACTGAACTTTGCTTTATACCAAATCTTTCCTTATTCGTGTCTTAACTTTTAAAAATTACCTGCCACCATAAATGCACATTTGTTAACCTATGAAACAGGTATAAGATTGACTGCTGAAAGATCTCTGACAGATGAGATAAAAATCAAATACTCAGAGACTCCACCGTCGTCAAACGAACGCATTTATTGCTATATTTAATGCACACCAACCAGAGACAACGGCTATTTAATTCTAATTAACAGATATTTGGCTTTCTCTAATGAACACATTGAATGACTTCAACTATAAATAGAGAAGAATTGAAGATGGACATGTAAGATGACAAACAACGCTACTATTCATTCTTACTGTCTGTATATTTCTCTCATATTTCAAATTTCTTAAGTGAGCCTCAGTGATTATCAAATCTACTCTTCAGAGAGTTTAAACTTGTCACTAATCTTTGTATTCTGTGAGGAAACTCAAGGACGGGGCCTTGAGATTATTTGGCTGTGAGTTTGTTAGTAAACAGAGAGTAAAGGTCTCTGTTATCTTTCAAATAGTGAGGGGGAGTGTAACTTCTTGATTGTAAATGCTCGTGTAGTCTGATTGATTGTTGTTAGCGGATTGACAATCTCAGAGGAGCTCTAATGACTGGACGTAGGTCAGAAAGGATCGAACCAGGATAAATCGCCATGTTCATTCTTCTTCTGCATTCTCGGTGACTTCATTTTAATTTTCATGATTTACGCTTTAATTTTTAAAAGTGACCAATTCACCCCTTCTTGGTCAAATTCTAGACTAACAGACAGCACCTCCCTATACCCTTAGGGTTTCCAAAAATTTCCACAACGACCAAAATAATTAATAACATATATTAAACTACTCTTTACTACTCAATAAAGAACTTGCAACCATTTACTACCTCTAAAACCTTTTCTTTCCATTCTCTTTTCTTGAAACCCTAACATTTCTTCTTCAAAAAGAGGGCTATATTCAATAAAACAAACCAATGAAATGGTAGAAGAGGTTGCAAGGAGTAGAAAAATGTTAAGAGTTGGTTGCTTAAGACTTACCTTGTTGCTGTGAGCTTGCTCTTCTTCCTCTTGAGAGCAAAAATGGTGTCTTCTTTGGCTTGGGAGGGAGAGAAAATTTCAGACCATGAGAGAGGGAGAGGGTGACGAAAATGAGAGGAGAAAATGAAGGTTTAGCTAATTAAATCCCTTCACAAAATAATAAATGTCTAAGATTAAGACTTTAATGGCTAAGTTTCCTCCTGAATGATTAAGATCTTGCCACTTGTCAAGCTCTTGTGGATCGTGAAAAAGTTGTCATCATTACTCTTGAGCTTCTCCTTCAAGACTTGGTTAGACTAACTAATCCCATTACCATCCAGTTACTTGCTTAGTTACTATTTACCCCTGGTAAAAGTAACTTTTCTCTGGTAAATCCTTTATCTAGTTTTCTAGAGATATTTTCTTCATCATTTCATCTCCATATTTCCCTCATGAATAAGGCGCCATCTTATTTCCAAAATACCCTTGGGTTTCCTCGTAATTCGTCCGGGTTCCTCGATTCTGACGAAACGCCGTAAAACGTGCCTTCGGTAGCCTATTTGACTTTAGGGCATAAAAAAATTCCTAGAATCTTCCCTGATACTCCAGCCCTTTACCGTTCATCAAAATTCTTCTCGGATTTTCCGTGATTAATTTTCTAAGAAAATCCTTTTTCCGGGGTTTTCGGGTAGTGTTGTCCTCCGAACTAAGGAACTACCTTTATTAGATACTGGATAATAATTTTATTAAATACTTTAGGAACCAACTAAACTTTTCTCAATTCGAGTCTCTGGCATTTGAGGACTCCTGTTACCTCAAATAATTACATCTCGGTCGTTCGGACCATCAAAATCCTTTAACTACAAAAATGTCATTACTTGTTTTACTTTGCCCATATTACCAAAATGCCACTTCCTTTTCTACTTTTACCATATTTACTAAAATATCATTACTTTTTCTACTCTTTCTTAATTTCAACTTTACCCTTGATCAACTTTGACATTTTGGTCCACTTTGACTTTTTTGTCAACTTTGACTTTCCGTTGACTTTTGATGAAATTACCAAAATGTCCTTACTTTCTAATGACATTTTATGCCCTGAGCCTTTTTAATCGAAATGACCATTTTACCCTTGTCATTTATACCAAATGACCATTTTGCCCTTTAGTCATCTTTACTTAGAATTTTCAAGACTTAAGGACTTCGTCACTCGTGATCTTTCTTATCCATATGCATTTTCCTTTTCTATATTTCTTATCTATGGGTCTTAACTCAACCCATAACTATTGGTTTAGCCTTCATTTCCAATTACCGGAATATGTGAATATGTGGATATTACAGGCCACATACATCTTCCCGTAAGTGGGCCTCCTACTTTTCTTATAGGATGCCTGATTCTAAAATATGCGGAACAAACAAAGTATAATTAAATAGTATGTTGTAAATTCATTAAATATGTATTAAATAATTAAGTAATAAAGGTTTTATTATACCATTTTAATAAAGGCATAGGAGAAAGCCTTCAAACCAATAGAATGATGAGTTGTCTGACAAACATGGCTTTACGCAAATTATTGATAAACTACCCTTTGCTCTGGTGACCTCTTATGTTGGGAAAATTGTGCACAGCCACCTAAGGGGACTTTGTCAGGCATATCTACTTCCAACTCATACAACAGCTTCATGCCATCCTCATTCTTACTGTGGTACAGGCAACCCTCATGTTCTTCCATCCATCCTCCATCTTGGAGAGGGAGTACCTTTATGGATATCCCTCACAACAAACTTCTTTTACAACAATTATCAAATATAATTGAATTGGCATTTTCTACACTAATAACAATCAAATGTAATAAAAAATAAATTAATTACATGCCTTAATAATATCCTTCCAAGCACCATTCTTTATGCTTGCGGGATCTTCTTACATGCATCAAAGTTGATGCCAAGGATCCTGAAGTTACCTCTAAACTCAGTAAGGAAGTAGTTGTACAGCTCACCCTCTTTCCCACACGGCTGCCATGTGAGATCATTCCATGGCACCATTGAGCTTAGTCTCATCCTCATCATCACCGGCTCATCTACTCTTCGGGTTGTCATCCCCAGGGATCATTGGCTCCTTCTCAATCATAAAACTAGGATCAGGATTATCCATCTACTAAATTTTTAACGTATAAAAGTTTTTTAAATTAAAATAAACAAATATTAATAAGTTAATCAATTTTTAATAATATCTAAAATAAAAACAAAATTAATTAAAAATAAACTTAAAAATATTTGTATGACTATATACCAATAAAAAATTTAATTAAAAGAACATTTATAAATTGCCATATGTGGTAAACATAAAGAGGGGTGGCTTATATAATTTTCAATTTAGTAGTGGTTTTGCCTAAAAACACTACAAAAAACATTGCAAAGAAGCACGAAGCTGCCACACTTTGCAATGTTTGTCCCCATACTACCATTTAAGCTGCTATAAATTTCTACCATAATTAGAGATTCTCCTCTGTCGGCATGTAATTTTGTAGCCATTGTTTGAAATGCTAGTAAATGAGTCACAAATCATGATGCTTTGCATTTTGTAGTGGTTGTTGAGTACCAAACTGCTAGAACTTTGGCACTAGCTTCCCACCACCTATCACCAACATGGCACCATATTTATAGCAGTTGAAGTTGACAAATGGCTACAAATAACCACTAAAACTATGCATCCAAAGTTTTCTAAGTTAAAGGGCAACATATTTGTAATGGTTTATCCAAAAACTGTTGCAAAGTCACCATCTTCTTGTGGTTTTTTTTCTAGTGGATAATGTGTTATCATTGATTGTTGATGCATCTCATCTTCAACCTCCATCTGGGTCAAGTTGAACCTAATTGGAGCTCTAATGGATCAATGCATTCAAAACCTATCAACATGAATTCAAGATATCAGAATTTAGTTAAAACATTTGCCAAGGAGTCAACGAGGATCAAGGAAGAGGCACTAGTAAGATGATCTTCGTGAGAGTTTAATTCAAGAAATTGAATAAAAGAGACCTTCCTCTCAAGGGAAATGTGTTTATCTCTCAGCTCACTTAGCTAGGACAATTTCACTCATGGCCTGCTTAATCCAATCTCTACCATAAGCTTGTAATTATTCTACCTATTTAATACGAGATCAATACAATGTAAATCAAGAGGACTTTGGGGGTTGAAATGGATGATGGAAAGTTAAAGACAATGAAGCGGGGTGATGAACAGAATTCTTGAATACACATCACTACAGAAAACTTCAAACTTAATGCTTTCGTAATGCAAGAGTTTGAAAGAGATGCATTCAAGAGTAAGTAAAATTTTCTCTCCCTTTCTTCTCTTTTTTTTCATCTTCTTTTATTTTTATTTTATTTTTTCTCTATTATTTCATATATATATATAATTTTTTTAGAGAGAGTATAGTGATCAACTTACACTGCATACACATCTCACGCTTACATATAAAGATATAGTTTTCAATGCTGGTCTCTAAGAATGAATGGCTCAAAGGGGTAGCAAGGGTTAAATTTCATTTTGGGTTTGTGTTTTGGGAAAAATGAGGGGTTCTGAAATGAAGTCCTCTATCATTTTCACAGAATATTGGGTCATAAAGCTTTGATTAAAAATCAAGACAAGTTCTAGAAAGATTAGAATCAAGACAGACCCACACTAATCAAAAGAATTTAGGCTCAATTACCTTCATGACAAGGCTAACGTCTCAATCAGACAATCTCAAGAATTAAAAACGCAAAGAGTCAACTTAAAAATGCATCAACACTGGCCCTTTGTTAGTACCTTGAAAATGCAATTAACCAAAAGCTTACATCTCATAAAATCATGGATAGTTTTCTAAATACATTATCTGTGAAAATCATATTATACTGCATGCTCAGGAGTATTAAAGGCATAAGTTTAAGAGGAACAATTTATTTGAAATTAAAACTATGTTGTTTTTTAGCACTGAATGCTTCGCCGTAGCTAACAACTAAGTTGGTCGCATTGAACTATACTCAAGAGGGTGGTTCTGTGTGCAAGTGATTTTGCCACGGAGAAACACACCCGAGAGTTTGAATGCTTTATTTGAACACCTTTGCCCGTGGTGAACAAGAAAATTGGTCTCTACGAAAGTGGTCCATGTAGTTCAAAACCTCCTTAAAATCAACTTTTTAAGAAAAATTTTTTAAAGAATATGAAAATTTCCCAAGTTTAGACAAAATGACCCAACATCGAACCTTTCAAAAATTCTAATTGCATTATTTTTTTAAAATTTAGGGCAAAACTTGTAAAATCCTAAATCCCCCTACACTTAAATGAAGCATTGTCCGTAATGATTAAAAGGGAAGGAATCATGTGCATGAAGCGTATAATTCACAAGCAATAGCGTAAAATAAAGCACAAACACAATGGAATGTGGAGAACATCAAAGAAAATATATACAGCTGTACATAAAAGTTTTCATGTCCTACTTGGTGAAGTGAAAACTAGAGTTTAAACTGACTAGGGTTTGTTGAATTCAAAACCGAACAAAATTTTAACTACTTACTTCCTACTAGATAGCTCCTCTCAACACTTAAATTGTTCACCATTGCATCGATTCATTTTAACAGTAAATATAAAGCAACAACAAAAGAGTAAGTGAAAGAAAGGAACAACCTAATAGTCAAGGTGGTTTATGGCTCTCATGGTATGGCTTCAACAAATGTCCATTGACTTTCATAATAGCTCCAATTTGCTCATCTTTAAGCTCCACTATACCAAAACTGTGTACTTTCCTTACCAGAAAGGGTCCATCCCATCGGTCATTGAACTTTCCCAGTTTAAAACTGAAATGGGCCTTAAAGAGCAACACTTGATCACCCACCTTGAAATCCTTCCTGAGGATGCCCTTATTATGCATAAGCTTGGTCTTCTCCTTATACATTCTGGAATTTTCATAAGCTTCCAATCTCAATTCTTCCATTTCTTGTAACTGCAGCTTCCTTTCACTCCCAAGGGCTTCCATATCCATGTTGCATTGTTTTACTGCCCAATATGCTTTGTGTTCCAACTCAACCGAAAGATGACATGATTTCCTGAATACCAATCGGTATGGTGACATACTCATTGGTAACTTGTAAGTAGTATTGTAAGCCCATAATGCTTCTTACAAGCACAAGCTCCAATCTTTCTTTGATGGTTTAACCATTTTCTATAGGATGTGCTTTATCTCTCTATTAGAGACCTCAGCTTGGCCTTTGGTTTGTGGATGGTAAGCAATGGAGACTTTATAGGTAACACCAAATTTTGAGAACAATTTATTCATAACCCTATTGCAAAAGTGGGTGCCTCTATCACTTATTACAGCCTTAGGAATACCAAACCTACATAAAATATTGGATTTAATTAATTTTAGCACTACTTGAGCATCATCGTTTCTAGTAGGAATTACCACAATCTATTTGGAAATATAATCTACAGCTAAAAGTATTATACAAAACCAAAGGACGAGGAAAAAGGTCCCATAAAGTCAATACCCCAAACATAAAAAATCTCACAAAACAGTAAGGGTTGTTGAGGCATTTCATGTCGTTTACCTAACCCCCCAAATCATTGACATCTATCGCAAGAGCGACAAAATAAATATGAGTCCTTAAACAATGAGGACCAGTAAAATCCTAAGTCTAAGATTTTTCTAGATGTTCTCTAAACACCAAAGCGCCCTCTGCAAACCATGGAATGGCAGGCTAAGATAATAGGCTCAAACTCCTCATCAAACACGCATCTTCTAATAACTTGATAACTACACATTCGCCATAAGTAAGGAGTGTCCCATATGTAATTTCGAGATTCACTTTTAAGTTTTTGTGCCTAATGGAAAGTCATGAAAGGTGGGGTGAATCCAGTGACTACATAATTAACAATATGAGCGTATCATGGTTCCATTACAATTAAAGCGCATAAGAGTAAATCAGGAAATAAATCACAAGTTAAATCAGAAGGATCTACTCCCCTGGTATCATCGGGTAGTCGGCTTAGATGATCTGCCACTTGATTCACAGCTCATGGTATATCCTTGATTTCTACATCAAACTCTTGAAGGAGTGGAGCCCATCTAATCAATCGTGGTTTGGACTGAGGCTTTTTCAGTAGGTACTTGACAGATGCATGGTCAGTAAAAACAATAAAATGAGAGCTCAGTAAATATAGTCTAAATTTTTCCAGTGCAAACACAATGATAAACAGCTCTTTTTCGGTAGTTGTATAATTCATTTGAGTTGGGTCCAATATCTTGGTGTGTATGTTATAGCTCAAGAATTCCTATCTATTTTCTATCTAAGTAGAGCCCCTGTAGCATAGTTAGAAGCATCGCATGAAAGCTCAAAAGGTAGCTGCCAATTCGGGGTAATCAAGATAGGTGCAGAAACCAGCTTAGTTTTTAGTTCATCAAACACTACTTTGCAATGGCTATTAAAATTGAACGCAACATCTTTTTGTAGTAGCTTAGAAAGAGGCAAGGCAATTTTTGCTGAAATCTTTGATGAACTGCCTATTAAACCAGCATGTCCGAGAAAAGAACGGACATCTCTCACACAACTGGGGTCGGGCAAGGAAGAGATTACTTCTATTTTAGCTTTATCAACCTTAATACCCTTTCGTGAAATCAAGTGCCCTAAAACTATTCTCTCATTTACCATAAAATGACATTTTTCAAAATTTAGAATCAATTTTTTTCAATGCACTTTTAAAAACTTTTCAAGACCAGTCAAGCAATCATCAAAAGATCCACCATAAATGGTGAAATCATCCATGAAAACCTCCATACATTCTTCTAAAAACTCAGAGAAAATTGCTATCATGCAGCGTTAGAAAGTTCCCAGAGCATTGCCCAGTCCAAAGGGCATTCTTCGATAAGCAAAAGTACCGAATGGACATGCGAATCTGGTTCTATCTTAGTCCTTAGGTGCAATCAGTACTTGGAAGTACCCTGAGAAACCATTTAAGAAGCAATAATGAGATTTCCCTGTTAGCCTCTCAAGTATTTGGTCAATAAAGGGCAAAGGAAAATGAGTCTTGCCTGTGGCATCATTTAATTTCCTATAGTCAATACGCACGCCATGAGTTTTGTACTCTGGTGGGTATAAGTTCATCCTTTTTGTTCCTCACCACTGTAATCCCACTCTTCTTAGGTACTACATGGATGGGACTAACCCACTCACTGTCTAAAATTGGGTAGATAAACCTCGCACTTAGCAGTTTGGTTATTTCCTTTTTAACCATGTCCAAAATTAGTGGGTTTAATTGCTTCAGGGTTTGTCTAATAGGTTTTGAATCTTCTCTCAAAGAATCCTATGTGTACATATTGCTGGGCGAATCCTCGGTATATCCACTAAAGTCCACCCCAAGGCCCTCTTGTTCCATCTCAAAACACTTAAGAGTTTCTCTTCCTCCGTCTCATATAAGGACTTAGCAATTATAATAGGAAGAGTATCATTAGTCCTAAGAAAAGCATACTTTAAGTTAGATGGCAGGGGTTTCAATTCGAGTGTGGGTGGTTACACCACAGAAGGGATTAAATTGTGAAGCTCAAGTGAGAAAAGGTCACTTCCCTAGTTATCCGAGGCCTCTTGATCATCCATTGGTGCCTTCTCAACTGAGTGGGAGTCCCCTGCAGAATCAATAGACTCCCCTTTTTCAAGGGTTACACATTTAGTCAAAATTGTGCTCAATATATAAGTGTGATTCAATTTTCTGTAGATCATGATGTGATGTTATAGGAAGCAAACATTTTAATACAATACATTGAAGGCATGTTCCCATATTCTCACAAGCATAATTAGAATTCTCAAAATACAAGGACGCAAAGGAGGATGGTGAGTCATATTCAGAAATCGAGGCTATAGATAAAATATTTGAATATGAAAACTCATCCTCAGCCTTAGAGTTAACACAAATATCCTCAACAGTCATAGTATCTTCCTTAAATTCCAAAATGGTATAAACATACTTAAAAATTATCTTGCAACACAATACTCTTGTCAGAGAGAATGGAATGGAGTGGTGCAAGTGTATTTATGAGAGTGTATGGTGTGTATAACAAATGTGTTTGTATTGAAAGTGGAATGAAATGGATGAATGAAGCTAGGAAAAGAAGTGTTGGCCGTGGTGAAATTTAAGTTACGTCATGACGAACACATCTGAGAGGGTTACTCAGCTGATAGTTGAACTTACGTTGTGGAGAAATTTAAAATTGGTCGCGATGCACTACACCCGAGAGGTTTTTCCCGCTCAAAATCAAAGTTAGCGGCAGCGAAAGTGCAAAAATTGATGCAAAAATGTAGATGAAAACAAGTATCTTTGTTTGAATTTTCAAAAACTTAATGCTATGTTATGCACAATGCAGATCTATACCATATGCCAAATTAGAGACTAATGAAAATGCAAAAACAACAAACAATGGCACAAGCTAGCCTAAACTACTTGCTAAGGCTCCCCGGCAATGGTAACATTTTTTATCCGGGCACAAATGAAAGTGTAAAAACTTGGCATTGTTAGGCCTAAAAAATGGATCAAAACAATTATGATTTCCGAGGATTACGCAATAAGGTACAACCCCAGGGTCGTTCTCTATGTATCCTTGTGTGCAATAAGTAAAACTAGCTTATGATTATGTTTTCCTCTAGGTGGAAAATTCATTTTTGATTTCAACTTGTATTGAATTGAAATATAAAATAAACTTTCTTTTTGGGTTTTTGGATTTTGGGAATGCAACTAAAACAGATGGAATAATGTAAAAGTTGTTTTATGATGAATTCCCCTTGGAAATGGTTCAAGCTATCATGGTTTGCAAAATATAAAGCAAAGTAGTAGTTTTGCACTAAGTTTCATAATGAAAACCCCAACAACTCGCTGGGTCAGAAATTCCATGCAGTGAACTCCATTCCATGAAATCTTTTAAAAACACTTAGTGTCTGTAAAGAAACTGCCAAGTGAAAAATCCAATTCAAAACATATCGCCTCAAATATCAAGCACAACTAGGAAGATAAGAGAGATTAACAAAGATTTCATTGAATAGGTAGAAATGAGATTTCACACTACCAAGTCAAACACAAAGCAACTCAATACACAAATAATCCAAGTTTGCCATGACCGTGACCAAGTATTTAAGCATGAATCACTAGTCCTAACTCAACAACTAAGTAATCCAATTCAAAAATATAGATTAAACCACTACTCCCCTTTTGAGCCCTTGAACTCAAGCCTTCTTCATCTCCAAGAGGAAGGAAGAGGTCTAGCTGCTCATAGTAACCAGCTCCACACTCATAATGGAAGGATAAGAATGCATAATGGTCTGGAAGTGAAGGATGGAAGTGGTGGATAGGGTTAGGGATGAGAAGAATGAGAGAGTAGAGAGAAAAATGTAAAGAGAGTGAAAATCTGAAGTGTGACTGCTCCCCTCCCGTTTTCTATGTGAAAATTACCCTAAAAATGGTTTTTCAACCGTCTTGGATTGAGTAAAGGATATAGGTCGGTTATTTTTTCCACTCGGAGCCTGATCTAGTTACTGATTCGCGATATTCGCCTTGGCGAACCTCTCCCAAGAGTTCTTCTATTTGCAAGCTTGATCATTGGCCGCAGAAAAAAATGAATTGCATCACGGTGAAAGGTTCCAGAGCTGCCTCCTCACGTTCTTTGCCAGAGTTCCTGAAATGAAATAGCAAAGATTTGAATTATCGCTTGCTTATGATTAGAATTAAGCACAAATATATCATATTTCATGGCAATTGCACCCAAAATCAAGCTAATCAAACAACTCTAGTTTCCAAATTAAGCTCAAGAAAGTCATGATGGACCAAAATTGCATCTAATACTTTGGAAATTCAGGCAAAAGAAGTGAAGAAATATGGCTCAATCAAGCTCCAATATATTTGCCCAACATACTAAATTTAAATAAATAGATATTTAAATTATGATCTATAGATGTACACACACAACATTCAAGATTTGTCTAAACCCTCTCAAATTATGCCAATCAAACAAAAAAACTGTTGGGATTAGAACGTACATGCAGTGGAATTTAAAATTTTATAATCCCAAATACGGATCTGTCAAAGGCATTTAGATCGAGGAGATGAAGGCTTACCTTTTGCGTTTTGAATCTGAAGCGTTTCTTGCATTTGGATCTCTTTAGATTCCATGACCTTTTGCATTCTTGATTCCGATCACGAGGAGCCAACCTTCTTTGATTGCCTCCCTCTAGCGGTATCCACACAAACAATTCCCAACAATCGCAACGTGCTAGCGCCTCTTACATTTCACTCTCCCTCTAAGGTTTCTGATGGCTCATGGTTAGATTCAAATTTTTGTCTGCTTCTCTTGCTCATAAGTCCTAATGTTTGTCGAACTCCTGGAGAGCCTCTCAAATCTAAGATTAATCTTTAATTAGTCTTTAAAATTTGAATTCATATCTGAAAAGATATTCAAGATTAATCTTTATTAATCTTGAAATTTGAATTTTCAAAAGGATATTCAAGATTAATCTTTATTAATCTTAAAATTTGAATTTCAAAAGGATATTCAAGATCTAATCCTGAAATTTGAATCTCAAAAGATATTCAAGATCTAATCTTGATTAATCTTAAAATTCGAAATTGGAAATGATATTCAAGATCTAATCTTGAAATTTGAATTTCAAAAGACATTCAAGATCTAACCTTGATTAATCTTGAAATTCGAAATTTGAAATTCAAAATGTGAAATTCGAATTTTGCAATCTTAATTTGGATTAAATCGATCTAATCAAATCATATCCATTTAATTAATCCAAATAACGAGCCAATGAATTTAATTTATCTTTATAAATTAAATTAATGCTAGTTATTTAATTTATCAAATATATTAAATATTAAACTAACACACAAAAATATTATTTACATAATATTATGCAACTTCAAATTTTAACAACATATATATATATACATATATTTAAAATTCGAATAAAACCTAGAAATAAAGTTCATGTTATGCTGTTCTTGCGTGTGACCCTGTAGGCCCATATAAAGGTGACTTTTGGCCAAGTCAAAACTTAGCGACTCTGATGTAGGAATCCATGATAATCTCAGGTCAAAGGGCATTGTGACGTGATTATATATGAGATAAGCTAATGAGTTAATCCATGCAGCTTTCTCATAGCGGGTCGGTCCAGCACCTTGTACTCTTACAAGTGCCTATGACTTTGATTTGTATCTTCATACCTTATCAAAGTTATACTGGTCTTACTTTATCTTTGTTCCCACATAGATAACCGACCAGGGACATTTAGGACAATATTCATAATTTACCCATGGATGCAATTATTATAATAAACATGCAAAAGTTATGATAATCAAATGGAGAAAATACATTAAAATAAATAATGTGTGAGGTACAATGATTGGCCCATAGAGCATAATTTCCAACAAAAACATGGGGGAACAAATGTAAGAAGATGTTCAATACTATAACTAAGATATAAATTACAATGCAATGATTGATGTTCAATACTATAACTAAGATATAAGGGCTGGTTTGGATGCTAGGTTTGAAACCTAGGTTTCACAGATTCCGAGGTAAAACCTAGGTTTTGAAATGTGATTTATGTTTGGGAAGTTATAGCTTTTACAGATTTCGAGGTAGAAAAGTAAGAAAAAGTGGGTATGAAAGAGGAAAGTAAGAAAGAGAAA